>JAODKK010000093.1:16812229-16823349 GCA_026774405.1 Petrocephalus microphthalmus | reverse complement strand
TACGTGTATACAGATGGGATAGGATGCACGGGAAATGTCTGACACTTCACATGTAGTTTAATCTTTGAGTGCAGTTTACAAAGGGCTTTACATGTTGACACGTATGGAGCGGAATCTCAGTGGTTATGTTATGACAGGAAACATGCTTAAGGGTGTGAAAGAAGAGCGGTACTGTAATAACTTTATAAATATATAAATATATTTACTATTTGTACTTCCAGTCCTATTTAGCTTTAGAGATTCTTCTTCAACTAAACTGGGTGTTAGCGCCTCAATTGGTGCCTCTCAAAACTGTACCATTTCAATAATGAAGTGGATCCGTGGGTTAAAAAGCACAATAAATTCGAAATACCTTTTTACATTTCTTTTAAATTCTTCTTTTGTTATTATTTTTTTTTTTGGTAATGGCTAGCACGTATTAGCTTACTATATAAAAATGGTCAGTTTCTTTGCAAAGACTGTTGTAAATACGCTATACTAGGATCAGTAAATGGGTTGGTTGGCTTTTGTAAAAGAGTTCATTTTTTTTTCCTTTTTCGTAGCAGTAGTAGTAGTGACAGGCAATGACCGTAACTCCAGATTAGACAGGCCACTAAACGAAATGGACATAACTGAGTTTAATAATGTATGTTTGTCTATTTACATGTCTTTGTAGAATGAGAAGTGAATGAATGTGGTTGACCGACTATATACCACTGTTGATATCCGGCTTTAGACTGTGTCCCTGTGATTCAAAAGGCAGGTGAACATATTATGCTTAGTGCAGTAGCTTAAAAAAATAAATAAAAAAAAAAATCACAATTATTTTCACAGTATAACATATTCCTGTATGTCTTATATATGTATTTAGCCAGGAAAAGCTGCTTTCTTTTAACATATCAATAACTGTGTTGTTATATATAAGGTACTGCATATGTCAGAACTGGAAAATTATTGTTGTGTAATGGTTGAAGTGTTACAGCTGTCTTGACATTAACTAAAACAATCAACAATGAATATAATATTCAAATACTAGCAAAGAAAGGATTAAAACTGTGAATTGTTTGTCCAAATGTTTTAATTAAAGCAATGCCTTATATTATGAATCCTAAACGAATATCTTAATTTTATAATTATGCTTCAAATAAGTTGAAACAATTGAACAATTGAAAAAAATGAGCCTCCAATATCATTTCGTAACAGTGACACTAGAAATATAAGCAGTGTGTTCAGAGTATGACATGTGGATATGATATGAAATATATACCTCAAATTTTGAATTGAATGGTTCATTCCTGTTCATTCCAGTTTATTTTAATATTTATATGGGAAAAGTGAGAATATTTGCTATATTTGTACTGAATTCTCTTAAAGAACCATGACTATGATATAGTTCTTAATTTAAATAACAGTATATTATCAGTCCTATTGTATACCTGAGCCCGGGCCTGTTTAAAAAAAAAATAGTGTCAAAATCCTCCTCAATAAGTATTGGATTTTTACAATTTAGATTAATATTCAGATGATTTTAACTTTTGAATTTGAAAAAGGAAAAACTGAGACGCCAGTTAGTAGTTTCACACGATTCCTCTTCTTTCCACCTGTTCATCATCAAAGTGGTTTGTATAGAGATAAGACGTCACAATCACATTTGCTTTTCACATGAGTTTGTGAAACTACAAAAATATTCATTAAAAGTGGTTACTCATATTCCAAATCTGATTAAATATTTCATGCTGAAAACAACCAATAAATTCCCTGCATTGTGCCATATGCTACTTTACTTTCTTGGAGAATTACTTTACACGTCCAAACAGATCTTTTCTAAGTTCAACTGTTGACCTTTTCCTGTCATTTTTTTTTCTTAAAGTGACAGTTAGTCAAAAAGGATGGATAAAATGATCATAGTAAGACACTATAGAAAACGCTATATTGTTCTATTTCTTTGATTCTTATTTGCTTATTTGTAAACTGTAGACGACAATGCACTGCATAAATAAAATGTCTAGGCCCAGTAACTTGGCCGTCCAAGATAGTAATGGCTAATGATGGATGAGTTTATATCAAAATATCCCTCCCTAAGCATGAAGGTGATTAATTAACTGTCATTATTGACTCACCACAGCACGCAACAACGAAATGTGTCCTCTGCTTTGGACCCATGTGACATCGTGACGCAGCAGGGGGCAGCTGTGTGAGCGCCCAGGGAGCAGTGCTTGGGGACGGTACCTTGCTCAGGGTACCTCAGTGGTACTTGGGTGGGTTGGGGATGCGAACCGGCGATCTTTCAATTACACAGTTGCGTCCCTAACCACTACACCACCTGCCTGCCCCAAAAGCTCCCCTACCCCCCTCCTTTCCCCGTGTGTTAATATCTAGCATTGAAATGCCTCCAGTAAAGAGAAACACTTTTGTCCTAATGTAAAAATCAGTAAAATCATTAAAGGACCCATGTAATAAACTGAAAAAAACATGCATTAAAAGTTATATTACCAGTTGTTGCGTTTAAACTAAAATGTGATCCATCTATAAAATCCATTTATATTCATGTATAATTTCAGTTTAATATTTCCGTACATTTGGTACTTTGTTCATTAACCAATCCACTAGACCAAAATTTGCATCTCCCTTTCTTCTCCAAGCAACAAAACTGTTAATATTCCCAACACTCACCAGAGGCTTAGATATGCTGTGGTTTATCAGTATGTTTAAGAGTAAAATTACGTTTCCCTGCTCTGTGCCTTGTGCTTGTTGGGACTGGCTGCAGCAAGGATGGATAAATCTGCTTTTATTACAAGTTCTTTTATTAAATTTTATCTTTTTTGGTCTTAAGTTTTATGGTACCTATACAAACACGACCCTGAAAACACAATTCTCCACAATGACAAACTATTAGTGCATGAATACAAGACTAAAAGATACTTAAATGAAATTAGGTTTTTGTATTTTTTCACGATCCAGTGTTGAGAGAAACTTGCCCCATCTTTCACAGGAGAACAAAACCAGGCGATAATGAAATAATGAATCTCAACATAGATTCTGCAAGATCCTTGTTAAGCTAACCCACATACTTTAAAGACTTTAAATATGGTGTAGATATACAGGGTAAAAAAGTACTCACTAAAATATTTTACACTGAAATAAATTCCTGTCTTGTGAGCCTAAGAAAAGCGGTGTGTTATATAATGAGGCATTCAGATTATTTAACGTGCTGCTTGTAACTGTAACCTGTCAAGCACTGCATAGATTTGCTTATCACATTTAAATTAATGCCCTTTAACTTAATTTGCAACAACTATGTTTTAAACATAAACATCCTGCCCCAACCTAAAAACAAGTGTAATGTGCTATTTGCCGCACTTGCACGGTACTTTCAACGAAATCTTCTGCTAAGTAAACAATGTAAATATTAAGCAAGGATTTATCGGTGAAATGCAGCATCATCACAATATGCAAATTGAGTTAAAGTGTATTTACAATGTGATTTTCTATGACTTTTGAGGCTGCCTCATGAAAGCGTACAAAATCACAGCCAAGATGAAGGATGTGAACCTGATCGATCCCTACTTCAAATACATTTGAACCAATTACCGCTTCATTTCATTCCAAACATTATCACTTGCTGCTTGGTCGACAGTGCTTAATTTTCATTATAAGCACACGAGTTACTAGATATATACTGTAAAGCAAGCACTTAAAAAGTTTTAAGATGATGAACATCACATGATACCACACTGGCAGTTGATGCTATGCTAATCTGAGTGGAGAGAGGCAGATATATAGGAGAGGGGGAGACAAAGGCTCCTTTGTGTAGTCGTAGGAGAGAAACAAAAGCAGAGAACCTCTGAGGCTCCAAGGCCAAATGACTGCCCAACCCTCCCAGGCATGATAACTTTATGCAATATTCTGAACTGCATGTGTAGGTGTTGTTAGAACTGAAGATCAAAGTGCATTTCATACAAGCCAGTGTGCTGCACATCTTCCCTTCCATATACGTTATAATAAACATGTAAATATGCAATAAATGGAACAAGAACTTAAAAGGCCTTGATAGCATAAGGCAGAATAACAGCTTTATTTCACTTAGACATAGACTTTTTCAGATGTATCTGGAAGTGTATGGGGTAGATAAAACACCATTATTACATGTTCTGAGGTACCAATGACATATGGATGTTATCTGGCTCATAAAACCATTCAGTGGGTGCATCTTGTGAAGAGTCTAACCCCATTATGACTGAAAAGCTTCACCATGTAATGAATGTAATTGCTCAGAATGGCTTTGTTTGCAGGTACATGCAGTGGGTGGGCAAAATAAGGTTGAGAGCCAATTAAAAATGTGTGTCATTCACGAAAGAAGCCCGTAGATCAGCCCTATCATACGTGTGTTTCATAGTATGGAACATCTAAGTTTCAAAAAGACTGAGTATCTGGTACCCGAAGGACAAGTGCATTGGTCACCCTCAGATTATTTAATGTTAAGTCGAAGCTCACTCCCGGGGATAGATAGACGCTTAACAGGAAAGTATGGCCAGAGAAGTATGACCTGAAAAATAATGACGGAAATTAATCAGCACCCCTGTGACCCTGACACAAAAAAAAAAGTTGAGAGCTTAACAAAGCTCGAATTTAGGACAGGGTTACCTTTCAGAAACTACTGGAATTCAATGCTAATGGCACTGAATGCATGGCCTGCTGTAAGAGGCACAGAACCTGGACCCCTGAACAATGGAAAAATTATTCAAAGGGGTTGACATTGTTCATAAAGCAGAGGTTGGGCTTACTCCTTAGGAGGTTCTTGCTATTAATATGCCAATATGCCTCGCCGTGTCGTGTGGTTGTTAAGGCTCATTTTCATTCCTCTTTGCTTAGCCAGCTGTTTCATGGGCTGGTTCTCCGAGCCAGGTGCACTGCTCATTCAGCCATAAACCTGACTTCCTTAAGGATGGGGGAGCGCTGGGGGCAGACAGTTCACCTGAAGACGTGGCTTTGTTGGGAAAGTTTAATAACACATCGTTTGCAATTACTGAAACAATCATACTGTCTACCTCCAGCAGCTAAAATAACCCACTAGGTTTAATGCTGGGACTCACCGCAAGTCACTTGCTATAATGTCAGTGTGCATCAGCTTAAGAACAGCTTGCTTCTGATTGGCTAAAACAAATGTCTTCCATCAGTTACAGTATACTATTGCTGGGGTGCGCCTTGGACAGGATGCCGATCCGTCACAAGGTACATACATGCATATGCTCACACACTGTAGGCAATTTACAGAAGTCGATTCACTGCATGTCTTTAAACTGCAGGGGGAATTGAGAAGGAAACAAAACAAAACATGGGTTGAACATGCAAGAACACAGACACTGACAGAGCAGAGGTAGGATTCAAATCCTCAGCCCTGGAGGTGTGAGGCCACTGTATCACTTATCACTATGATCCATGTAATGCAATGCATACCCATACAATAATAAGCTTGCGCCATGGCAACATAACCTGACATAAATGGATCTGACAAGTCTAATAACGCGTTACACATTAAAGCATAGAAATGATTTTGTGTCCCCTATACAATATCTGCTACCTTATTGCTAGACAATACAATCTCAAAAGCTTCTTTAAATTCATTGGAATTAAAGGGTGCAAATACATTCCACACACCATGAAAACAAAAGCTTGCAAATGCTCTTAACAGATAATTGTAATTAGTAGTTTCAGTTTCCAATTTGCACAAATCCCTTCCTCTCTGCATTCAGATGAGAATATGACATATCAATTAAAGAGAATGTGCAGAAGGCCGGAAGAAAACTGCTTCGGCACAGTAGCTCTATCTAAAGATCAGAAAAGAGGGTGTGCAAGACATGGCTTTCCACATATCTTCGAAATACAGAACGTTAAATTGTTAAAGTAAGAACAGCTGTCTCTACCAGATTTCTTAAAAGCTACGCATAGATACAAGTGCTCAGTTCTCGTATCAAGGATTTGTGAATTGCACTGCTTCAACTGTTTCCCACTGTTCTGTCAAAATTCAAAACAGCTAGACCAGGGTTGATTTCATTTTGCTACTACAATATGGAGAATTAATCACTGATTAACCAGCTATGGTGGGGATGAGGTGAAAACAAAAACACAGGGATTACCAGCAGTAGAAATGCCACATACAAGAAAATTCCTTACTTTAAGATATTTTACTTAATTAAAAGTAGTTGAGCTAACATATTCTTGTGGCTAACTGAAACAGAAAAGCATTGAAAAGTAAATTATACATCTATATATACATATTGGAGGAGGGTGTTTCTGTGGTACTAAAAAGAAAAGTTTTAAACTGTTTAATAAGTATCAAAATCATTCTAAGATATGTCAAAATCTGGTGAATGTAGAAACACATACATGATCAGACAAATGGCACTTGTACCTTGCCTTCAACAAGCATATTTCTGATTTTAATTATGCAAATCCTCATCCTAAGCAAAGAAAATGGGATTGCTGAGAGCGATGGCATTTGAGAGACAATTAGCACCAACACAAAGATGCTTTGTTATTTTCAGGCAGGCACTTGCTGAAATCAGTCACAAGCAGAGCTTTGATAGTCATCAGAATAAAATCTCCATAATTCACCACATACTTTTACACTGCACAAGAAGTGAACAACTTGTAATAGAGGAATCACTGAGGTTGTGATATTGCTTTAATGCGGGCAGCCCTTCAGTTCTGCCACGGTTGTTGACCCTGGGCTGGTCCCCACGGACGCCATTGGACAGTGTGAAACAGCATACGCTAAACTGACACGACCTTCAGTGATCTAGGAAGTGCACACCAGCACTAATATTAATGGAAATAACTTATCTTGTTTTGTGTCTCAACTTCTGAACAGATTATTTAATTATTCATGAAAAGCTGTCTAGATTGCTGGCACCTTGGGAACATATGTCTTTGATTTGGCTATTTTCTATTAAGGAATTACATGGTATAGTATTTTGTACTCATTCCAAAATTCCTTCAGCTCTTCCCTAAAATAACATATATAATTTATTGCAATCAAACCACAGTGGTTCTAAAAGGTATCCATTATTATGGCTATTCATAACAATGATATTTATATATTTATATATAATATATAATGATATTATTAATGATTATTAATGATAATATACAACTATTATAACTATTATATAACTATTATAGTATATTAACAGAATTGTGAAATGCACGGCACCACTACTGCGGCATTATTATACACGCCACAAACTCCGCCACCTTCACACTGGCTGTTACTCCGACCTGTAACCTAGCAACCAATCGGCCACGTCGGAAAGAATGGAAGCTGCCTTCTTGTATATTCAGAGCATGATCTTTGGATACAATTTTCTCCACCCAGAGGCCTCCTTCCACACAATGGCATACAAGAAACCCTACAAAAATCAATTCTGTAAGCAGATCTTGTTTTTTAATCCTTTAAATTGTATGTTTTAATTTGAAAAAATAATGTATAAAGGGAAGAAAAATAACTCAGTAATCACTGAATAACTGTTTGAATATAAATGATGTATCTTGGTATAATGTCCTATGGTGGTAAAATGTAAGGATTTCTCTGTGATCTACTGGATCCCAGATGATCCCAGAATTGTAGGTGTTTGTGTGTGCGTGTGTTACAGTGAATTGCCTGAAACCCAGACTAAAACCTTACCTCCGTATATTGTATTGCCAGAGTATCCCCTTATATATAATGTAACAGTACTGTATGTCACAATGAAGAGGGATTTCCTGAGCGAGTCAGTAAATCACACCTGGGCAGACCAATATCATTGTCGGGGTGAAATCTTCCACAGTCTTTGGGGAAGCTGTGAGAATGGGAAGGATAAAGGCCACCAATGAGCTAGAGGATCCCCTCCCAACAGGGTGGCTGCCCCTGTCAAACAGCACTGCAGGCCACAGTGATTTGTCTCAATAATAGTGCAAAGAATGACCTTGGCTGTTATACTATTTACTCCACAATTTGCCATGTCAAAATCACCACCAGCCTGCCCCCAGTGAGGGACCCATCCCTCGAGGTCTATGGCTTGGATCCGCAAGGTAAATGACTCACAAGGAAGGTAGGTGAACCGGGGTCCATTTCAGTAGCTGGGGGATCAAGGTGAGCAGAACTGGAGCAGCATCACCACATGGATCGTGGCTCAAACATGCATCCCTGCCAACTTTGCCTTGAAGTAGTGAAGACCTAAACTGTCTACTGTTCTAAAGCATATTCTGATATGAGTCACTGACAACTACTTTAACATAATCCAAGGCATGCTTGGGGAGCCCTGCTATATTCAGTGACAACAAACAATACAGTACCTTTGGGAAGCATGACATAACTCCCTTTGTGAAATTCATAAATTGCTATCTATGCAGGGCAGGATGATTGAGCCGGCTGCACTGTAATTTTACACCTTAAAGGCTATATATTTAAGTTCTGGCCCATCTCTGGGTGTGTGTATTTCACCTTGAATTCTTTTATTGAAGTGTTCATTCAGGAATTCCTTTTACTATGTATGAAAGGCAACATAAATCGTATAACTTGCACCCACAGAAGACTAAAACTACTAAAAGGCAGAATGTCGACAGATGTTAACCGAGTTGGCTGCCATCTGTTTAAGTGTCAGACTTCCTTTGGTTGAAACCCCTTAAAGGATAGTGTCCATCATTAGTGGGCTGATGGTAATGTCCCCGAAAGCTACTTCCTTACAAAAGATAGTGGACTGCTAGTCTGAGATGGTGTGCATGCAGACTAATGCAGAATGATTCATTAGATTAGGCATTCAAATGAAGCATGCCCAGAAGACTTTTTGAATCTGGCTACATAGTGCCAGAAGATAACAGACCACCCCTTAGTAATGCGGAGGGTAAGTCAGCACACTTAAAAAGCAACAGAGAAGAAGATCACTGCCTCACTCTCAAGCAAGCGTCCAACTTCCCCCACAATGTGTGCCTTGTGGGAAGGTTTACACCACCAAATGCTGGGAGGCACGCATGGCCTGCCTCCACATCGCCTAGCCTACACTCACCTCCGAGAGTAAATACCTTACACCTCTTTGATTTCCCAGCATTAACACTACAGTACTTCAAATATTACTTCCATGCAACTCACCTGCAAGAATCACACCCCATTAATCCCATTATTCACCTTTTTTTCTCTAGCTTTTCTTTTCTCTTGAGTTATTTAAATATTTAAAAATGTGTTGAATATATTCATTTTGAGAGAAGTTTCCTTGGTACTTTTTCCTAGGTGCCAAATAAATTGGATCTGTCATCTTTTCATAATCTTTTCAGTGGTCCCCTACGAAAATATAATCTAAGGCATGTATCTTCATTACAGAGTTGGCAACTCATGTTTGTATGTTATTGATATTTCATGCCCACTATCCTGTGGCAGTATATGAAAATGAGTGATCCAAGTGATAAGTTTCTGGAAATAATGTTATCTGCCTGTTCTTTGGCTTTCGTCTTTGAAACAACTGAAAATAGGAATTGACTCAACATTCAGCAAAACCCACAGGACAGATAATACAGAATTCACAGCACAAGAAAACCACGTGCTGATGAAAGATATCAAGCTTAAGTTCAAACCCATTTTGCATACAAGAAGATCACATAAATAGTTGTATTTCATTTTTGCTAACTTTCGCTGTACATTGCATAAATTGATCTGGTCAACAATTCCTAGGGGAAATGTTATACTTTCAGGTTTCTGGTAATAATATTTCCAAATATTAGTAATAGAAGATGTCCAAATATTTTTTCTGCTCTAGGTTGCAGTGACCAGTTTGTATCGAAAGGTTTCTTTTAAAAGCTTTAAAAAATGTTACAAATGCTAATCATTATATATGTTTAATTACAGCTAAACATTAGCAGCTAATTGTCTCATTAGCACTCATTCTAAATACATAAAGAATATGGTCAAGGGCAGCAATTTGGATGCACAACTAATTTTATATGAAGTATACAGTGCATACCTGTACATACTGTATACCCAGGAAGAAAAATAATTTGCCTTTCTTAAGTGAAGGGTTTTCATTTCCGCTAAAGAATTAGCAGGGAATTACTTAAAAGTCTAGAATGTTCAGCCACAAATGCAAGGTTTTCCTTTTCTCCACAGCCTAACCACAGCTTTGAATAGCAGGAGTGAGTTTTAAAGTGCCTTCCATCAGCAGCCACCTGAAACTTCCATATTGCTGTCTTACTGTTATCCATCCATCCATTTAGCCAGAACAAGGTCACAGAGACCTTGAAGCCTATCCCAGGAATCACAGGAATTAAGCCAGGAGACATTCTAAGTCATGCTAAACATGACTATTCTAAAAATATATTTAAAAATATGTTTTTCAGATTTTTATACTCAGGATGATTCGTGATGTAAGTCATATTAAAAGGGGTGGGAGGCTAAACTTGTTATCACCATTATCTGCCAGTTATCTTTTACCATTTATCCATTTTATTGCAGGGAGACAGTGATTGTTTTGTTCAGTTGGCTCCTCTGCCGGCCCCTGGAGGATGGGCTCCCCCTTTGGGTCTGGTTCCTCCCAAGGTTTCTTCCTCTTAGGGAGTTTTTCCTTGCCACTGTCGCCTTTGGCTTGCTCACTGGGGGGATTTTTTATGTGGTAGAGATAATGTAAAGCGCACTGAGACAATGTAATGTTGTGAAAATGCGCTATATAAATTGCATTGCATTGATTTTTTGAGCCTTTGGCGTGTTGCTAATTCCACATGCATACACAGGGTGCTACAGAGACATCATTCCACCACAAGTGTGCCTGTGCTCTTTGGGAAGAACCAAATTACCTAGAGTGCCCACCCGCAGAAATAAAGTAAGAACATGGAGAGTCCACGAGCACACAGGCCTGGGGTGGGAATACAACATCACAGGCACCACAATGCTTTGCAGTCCTATTCTTTTATCTCACGCAACAACAATTATAAAAGGCTTCAGCAGCCAGGACAATATACTGTATGGATCAGCAGCAAGACCAGTGATTAAACCATTACATATACAGTATTTCCATTCACAATGTCCTGTAACAGTTCCATGAATTATTAGTTCCTGGGTAAAATATGTGTTTGCTAGGGAATTATGACTGAAAAGACAACAAACAGGAATGCACACA
>JAODKK010000093.1:16703379-16715978 GCA_026774405.1 Petrocephalus microphthalmus | reverse complement strand
CTCCTTCACATCTCCAAACAGCAGACAGGGCATACAGCTGACATGCCTGCACTCTTTCATGCTTTGGCTACTCCTCCACCTTCTGTGCCAGAGACAGCAGAGATAGCCAACACACCCTCTTGTACTGTCAAGCATGTATGTATGTTTGTAATGGATGCAATTCCCATTTCGTCTGAAACTCCACAGCAATAATTCCCCTTAGCCCTCAAAAACAGAATCAAATAGTTCTGATTGCATTTCCTGAGGAACACTGATATTAGAAGATCAGAGGACAACTGCATCCCTTCATTTTTCAGCACAACTTGTATTTCTTGGGTTAAAATTAGTCCTGGGATTCTTCTAAGGCTTTCTTTTATGTTGAAGACAATTATTTTTCAGACCATTCTAGCCATGCCTGCACCTGCTATTATCAAATCCTCTGTACAGAATTTGTTTTGCTGTTATACTCAGCCGACGTTCCTAATTTAAATCATAAACGGCAATTCATTCCTGTACAACAATAAATATGACATTTATAATGCTTTGGAGATTATAAAATGCAAGCCGGAGAATGTTTTAAACATGGTGACATCTTTATCTTTTTGAATAAAAAATGTAAAAGAAAAAGAAACAGTATTGAGGCTTCCAGTTTAGGCTGCACCATGTCGAACGCCTTTGATGCAGGGCTACACAATTAGACTTCTACATCCATTGAATCCCTTGGAAAACTAGGGGGTAAAAAAACAAAATGAATCATTTCCCTCTCACACTGAGGGACCTACCCCACAATGCTGATGGCATGCTCAATCAATGCCATCGACTCCGCTCACCATCCTGTGGTTCAGAGTGGGCTTAGCATATAAAACGCCCAGTGGCTGCGGCTTACAAATGATCTCTATGAATGGCCGCCATTACTGGACAGGCATGCATTTTACAAAACAGCTTTTCATTCCCAAATCAGAAAAAAACTGGGTGCATGCAGCTGAAGCAATTACAGCAGATGAAGCTATTGACCTCCTCTTCCACAAGCAGATCATGGCATGTAGATCCCCATTTTAATTCCTCTTGAGACAACACCAGGGTTAACTGCTTTCAGGAAGAATGGATATGTTTGTTTGAATACCATCCTGGGTGATTCTTTGACCTTTCCACCTCACTGAAGATTGTACCCATTTCCCATGACTGTAGATTCGCATCTCTGATATCCATAACACACTACTGTTTGGAATTAGAACTCAAGATCTGGAAACTGAAGTGCAATCATAATTCATAGTATATTACATTGACGAATTCATCCTCGCCTCTTGGAGTTTCATCCCCATTTGATGGTGACACAATATGTGGTTTATTGCTTTTGAGGGAAAATGGGCATGAAAAAGAAACTTTTGGACTAAGTGGCAATAAAATATTAATGATTAGAGGTTCTACACAGTAATTCAGTTATTTGGATGGTGTCTTCTTTTTTATGAAGAAGTGGGTGTAGGAGTGATTGATTCCATGTACTGAAGTATCTGACTACAAACTCACCTTTAGAACAAAGTTGTCTTCAGCCTGTAGCTTCAGGTCAAGGACAGACTGCCTGACAAACTTCTCAAACTCCAGGTCCCTCTTACGGGGGACATCCAGCGCAGGGAACAGGTCTCCAATAAGGCCCATGAAAACAGGCATGTCATCGGTCACAATCTTGGGGATGTTGAAGTCCCGCAGGGCCCGCATCAGCACCTGATCCTCCGGGCGGCCGGGGTCCCCCCTTTTCAGCGAGCCTGCCACTACCAACACTGATTTAATAGCCCGCAAACCCCAATCGTAGTGGTCCTGGGGCAAAGAGAGGCATACATAACGTGACATGGGAAATGACAGGAAGCATACATATGGAACATGTACATGCCCTGCTGATTTATGCTCATACAGTCCTTTCACCAATACATGACATCATGCCAGACCTAGATGTGGGATCTCATCAGCAACAGCAGTCAGAGGCAATGATTCCTTTTCTAGAATATGTAGCAATACCAGTCTTGTGGAGTATGCCAGTACAGACAAATTTATTAGCCGACATTTACCATCATTTGTGAAATAATGGGTTGGCACGTTAAATTCATTCATTTAAAATAATTGGAAATGAAAAAGCACTATAGTTGCGCTTGTAATGTCGCCTCAAACAGACAAATACACATTCTTTAGTAAAAAGACATTCAAATACAATAATTCCCAAATACTAAATGTTATTTCGTCTCAGATCTAAATCTTAAATCACCTTTTTGTTGCACAGACTGACACACAATTTATATACTTTTTAGGATATGTCATATGCAGTCGTCAAGTTGTGCTGTACCTGTTTTGAAAGAAGTTCTTTGCAGAGCTGATACAGGGTAATAAACTTCCTGGCCAGAAGCCTGGCCTCAATGAATCCTTCAGCCACCAACATGATCTCACAAATTAACTCAAAGTCTGGCACCACCATAGCACAAGGTCTAGGATGAAATGACACATACAGAGCTTTATTATAAAAACAAAGCTTATTCACACAAATAAAAAAATACACAACAAATTAATTAGTACAGAAGTTTATAGTTCACTATAATCGAAGAACAGGATTCATAACTTTCCCATTTGTCAGGGGGATCGAACTTCAATTTTCCGTGAGTATTATGTTCTAAGTATTATGACTGAGGGTGACGAGGGGAATGAATTAATTCCGTTAAAGTTTCTATGATTGCGTTAATATATTCCCCAATTCTGAGGCACCCTTCCACTTTCTAATGAGAACTACACTGTGAAGTAATTTATTCACTTGTCAATCAGAATTCTAATCTAATATGGAAAGCAGTAACAAAGCAGAGAGGGGGCCATTTTAGGACAATATATGGTTAAGCAATATGAAGTATTCATTGTGTCGGGACCATTTGATAGGGCAGTAATGAGTAATGTTTGTGGCACCCATGTGTGTATTTTGTGACTCTACAAAAGAAAAAATTACCTGCATGCAACATTGGAATCAATTCCTCTACTGGAATGAATGCTTACAGCAGACCGGTTTTCCTAGGCTTGTGAACTGAACCCACCTTATTTAAAAGTCATTACAGTAGCACACAAATCATCCCAGGGTTTTCATAGATTTGTTCTCATAATGTTTTATGCTTACCGAAAGAGCGCCTTGAGATTCTCTGGCAATTCGGTCCTCCCAGCATAACCGGGATTCATGGTAATAAAGATGCCAACAGAAGGAATCAGGTTCACCTCTTCTCCCATGAAGCTGAACTGATTCTTCTTATCCCTGACAGCATCTTGAATGCTCTTAACCTGAAAAATGTGAATTCAGCCTCAGCTAAAACAATGTTGTTGTCAACCATAGTACTGTAATATCACCACAGACATAAATCACGCATAAAAAAATACCGGGAACTCGGCAGATTTTCTAAATATAGGACAGTGAGAAGTGCTACTGCCTCGCTTTAAGCAGGTTTCAAACTGTATAGCAGTGTTTCATGACACATCTGACACTCTTAAGATTAAGCTAAATGCCAGAGCACCTGCCACCACATAGATACTTTTTGGGACCATTTAAGATTTTTTACAGATGCAAACTAAGCAGATTCCATAACCTTACTGCTGTACAAAAATGGAAAAATACAAGCTTAAGACATAAAAAAATATTGTTAGCTTAATCATTGTATAATAGTCATAATTAGTAATAGTAATAATAATAATAAGTATAATAACAACAACAACACAACATTTATACAGAGCTTTTCAAAACCCAAATACGCAAACAATATTGAAGAAGACAGAAACATGGCAGATTAGCAATACACACAGAAACACAGCAAGCAGACAGCAACGCGGAATAGATGGAGGAAGCAGGTCGAGCAATGGGGGGGGGGGGGGGGGGGGGGACGCAGACGGATCAAAGTGAAGAAAGCAGAGTGAAGGGAGCCAGAAAGCGGGGGAGAGCAGGAAGGTTTTAAAGCGAGATGTGAGGCCTGGTAGAGAGAGGGAGTTATGGATATCAGAGGGAAGGCAGTTGGAAGATGGGGGCCACCCTAGAGAAAGCTCCATCACCAGGAGATTGTTATCCTGTCTGACAGAGGCATTTCTATGACTCTATACCAATTCAAAAGAATCTTACGTGTAATAATACTTGCTTGGATAATAATACTTGGATATATGCAAGAGATTTGTACCTAGGAATACTAAGAACAATTTAATAATTTTTGTGATGCATACATATATTTATTCATGGAAACAGTGCCATGAGAGGTGCCATATTCAAGTGAAACAATTTAAACTTATATTAGGCAATGCCAGCTGTTCTCTCCATTATCATTTGTGTATATCATTTTCTGTCATCTAAATTTGGTACTTACTATATGTTTCAATTTATTTTGCTAAAATTATACATATTGCCACTCTAAAAAGTAACTTTGTTTTGTCCTCTATATTCTTAATACTCTTGGTGTCTTTTTTCTCATAATTTCTGAAGCGATGAGTTCCTGTACCAGCAGCAGGAAGAGATAACTTCACCTTCATTAGTCATAATGTTCAATAAGAATTTTTTTTTCTATATGTCTCACAGTTACCTATAAAAAGCCCAGTAATTTAAAGATATTTGTCAAGCACGTGTGGCAAGGTGTGCAAACCCACTGGCATTGCTACTAAATTTGAATTGTACAAATTTATCCTAGCCACATATTGATTGCATAGCACGTTTGTTGGCCAAGTATAATTCCACACAAGATGTCCTATATTAAGAAAGAAAAACTTATACAGTACAGGTCCCTCATAACATATTCACATACTTTTTCTTTGGAAATGTTTTTACCTGTATTTATGTCAATATTCTCTAACTGGGGAGACAGGGGTAACCCAATATACCTAAAGGATCAATTCATGGAGCAAAATATTTTTGACAACTTTTAATAGTTCTTTAAATAGTAATCTTAATTACAACATCAGCCATAGGCTCACCTGTACAGCAACGACGGAGAGCACCTCCACAGAGATTCGGTTGAATTCGTCAAAACACCCCCAGGCTCCTGTTTGTGCTAGGCCTTTATAAATATTCCCACAGGACTGAAAGAGTGTTGGGGAAAGATCACAATAATAAGGTAATAATAAGTCTTACTTGGCAACACAGTAAACAACACTAAGTTGAGATTTATCCATCAATTTTCCATAACTACAAATCCAGCGCAGGCCGGCGGAGAGCCTAGGGCCCATTCCAGGAATGATAATCCCAGGGGACATGGGAGATGGGATGTCAGTGCTTGCTGGGGCAAACACTCGTACACACTATGGGCAATTTAAAGAAACTAATTCACCTAAGAGCACGTTTTCAGGCCAAGGATAAAAAGACAGGGTAACCAGTGGCAGTTCATGTTGCCAAAGAGAAGACAGAAATTCCACAAAAATAACGTGGAGAAGAAACCGTGGTGGTGTGAGGTCATGAGGCTGCCTACGGAGCCAATGTGCCAAACAATTTTGAAATCTTTATAAATAAAAATAAATACACTCCATGTCTGCAATAGCATACATTATACCTTCTTTCTCTGGCTGCATATTGACAAGCGAATATTAACATGGCTGGAAGTTATCCTCTAATAGAAAATGCAACCCCGTACACAAATTACAAAGGCATCTTTTATATCAGGTTGAAAAGACGTATTTAAATCATTATGACTCAAAACTGCATGAATTCAAGCATCGCATCATAGTTAATACTCAATAATTGTGACTGAAAAATATAAACTGGTTTTGGAATAATTTTGCATATTTAATGTGTCCTAAAATCAAGGCCGGCTCTAGCTATAGGTAGTATAGATGGGATCTTAGGGCCTGAATTACCTCATTGCAGAGAAAGTTTCTTAAAGGAGAAGCTCCCAAGTAAAGCCCTGCCTAGGGGACCGGAAATGGTAGAGCCAGAAAATCGGTAGCCCAATTTAACCCATATCAAAAGACTGTAGTTTTGTCTCTATTGGCCATAAGATATTTTTGGGGAATGAGTAAATAGGCAAGTCATGATGGACAAAAAAGTGAAAATCAGTTTAGCCAAGACCTGGGAGACAAAATAAATTTAATAAAAATAAACTTCATCTTTGCTGTGTTGTCAAAAAATTCCATTGAACTAACTAATCTGCCTCATTTGTAAAGGTATGAGAGCTTTACACAGCTTAATAAACAGCTGTGGCTATGGCTTACACTCTGGAAAAGGAGAGGAAAAATATCAGAAATAATCAGAACTAACATGGTTTTAGATACTGAATACTGAATTTTACCAATGTTGGCATAGTTGAGTTTTCCTCCCACAGTCATTGACACTTAGGATATGGCTAATACGACACGCGGACATGAGTAAGACTTACAGTATTGTATTTTTGATGAAATCAGTGAATACTGTCATCAGCAAGAAAAACATGTTTCATTAAATTCACTTGTGCCCTAAAATTGTTTTCCAAATATGTGTCTCTTGTACGAAATGTGTTAATCATAGGTACCAATAAATCATCACTCTTGCTTTCAATACGCATGAAAATGAGTGATTTTGGCCATTTTTCCGTCAAAGAATGTGGCTATTCTCAAGTTTTCCGTTCAATGGGAAGGCATACACTTAAGCAGTGTTGCTTAATTTGCATAATGGTTTAGTATGCAAATCAAGAGATGTAAGAGCATCCTAGCTTCACACAGTATAGCCAGTTAGATTTTTTTCATTGAAATTCGTAAATATATGCATTATAAATGTAGATTGGCAGTTTTGTGAAAGCTTTTACTTTCCAGATAGACAGATAAACTTGATTAATTTCATACAGAAGCTAATGGGAGTCATGCGCAAAGTAGGGCCATTAAAACAAATAAACATGAAACATTTAAACATAAACATATATTCAGCAATCATTGTTACATTTCTGTTGCCTTCATACATGATAGACTTGTGTATCTCATGGTGCTGCAATAGTATACCTTGTAGTCCATCTGTTCAGAGCAGTTAAAGACATAGACCATAATACCCAAGGCTCGGCCTAGATCCTTGGTGGTCTCAGTCTTGCCCGTGCCTGCTGGACCAGCTGGGGCACCGCTCATGGTGAGATGCAGGGACTGTGTCAGGGTGATGTAGCACCTATCAACACGTCAAGCCAAAAGGGATGGAAAAATGTTTGCACACTTACCTTAGGATGGAACTAAATATTAAATTTACATGACCACACCATGCTAATTATCCATTGAAAATGATGTAAATAAAGTAGTCTTCCAAAAAATTAACTCAATTGACATAAATATGATCCTAAAAGCAACCAATAACAGCAAATGATTTGAGCATATTCTGAGGTGGAAGCCAAAACTGCAATGCCTCTAATTTAACTATGTCATAAATAATGTCAACAGCGGAACTGTTTAATACATGGGAACTGATTTTTGGGTGCATCGAAACATACAGGTTACTTGACAGTATACAAAATTATTCCTGACAAACCAAAGGTCACTTTCTGAACCATAATCTATATTTGGGTAATACAAATCCTTTGATTTGCACTTCTATGATTTATGTAACTAATTCCACATCTATGCATAATCTACATCTTCAAGTAGGTTTAAATTAAAAATAAAATGTCTTATCGCTTCAGGACTGGCCCACTCCACTTCCAATACAGGTCATAAATCTATGCTGAGTAATTAAAAAAACACTTCTACCTGTCTGTCAATGGGGTGATAACCAGACGCGGTGTGTTGCCAAGGTATTCATAAGAGTACAAGAACTGTGCATCGCAGATATTGGCAAAGCAATGCTTCCTGTCATCATCCCAGCGATGCCGCAGCTGGGACAGCCACAGGAATGCTTGGGAATTCTCCACCTGTGAGCAGAGAGAACGCAAGGCTAGCAGTTATACTGTCTCAGACAAAAAACATTTACAGGCTGCAAAGAGAATGGAAGACATGCCAGATCTCATCAGCTGAGCGTTTTTTATTAATACACGTACATGCAGTGTTCCCTGGCCTTTACTAAATGCTACTTTGACATTGTTATTCACCAAACACCCCAAATGTGATATTTTGTGTAGATATTTTGTCTCAGGATTTAATTGCGACATTAAACCATAAGGCAAAACAGCACATATTAAAAGCGTCGATTTTGTATTCAATCAGAAAAACTCCGAAATCTGGTTTTGGCAAGCTGTCATAACTCTCACTATTTAGGATTATACTGTGCGCTTGAATGCCCTGAATTCCCAGCTGAGTCATATTTTCATGTATATGCAAAGAAATCTAGCATATAGCAATGCGGTGTGAAGCTTCCCTATACCTTCTGAGAAATGATTTTCGCGACCACATCTCTGGCATGTACATCGATGGTGCAGATGGTCATAACTTTCTGACGATCTCCGGCCGAGAGCTGGCCAATCAGCAGTGTGATGAGAGTATTCAGCTGGCTGACTTGTTTCTTGTAGTACTCCTTCATGGCATTCTCGTAACCTTCTTCGAGACGAGAGAAGGCAATGCCGACCTCCGTAGTCCACCATATCTGCGTGCATGTTAAAGCCACCTGTACGTTCAGGAAAAACAAGACCGACAAACAGAAACATAAATCGGGTTCTTTCCTGACTCCTCATAATCGTACCTAAGAAAATAAATCATACGACTTCCATTTTACTTAATTCGTGAATGTAATTAAAATGACGAAATGGCCATTATAATCTAGATTAAAATGTCAACATTTGACTCATTTAGTTAACTGATATTGAATTCCACATTCCAATTTCAGACTGCTGTCCACAATAAAATCATGTCGGATAATTTATGACATTTCATTCAGACCCCCTGCCAAATTTAAAGGGTCCCAGCTATAAAACACTGCATTTTCCTACATCTAACTTGCGAAAAGGGAACTGCATAAAGTCAATTAGAAATCAAATCAGCAGTACCCTCCCAGAACAAATCTGAGAACCAATATCCATAAATATTCAAAAACACTGCGTGTTTAATACAATCTGAATACATGTGGTGCTACATCTATACTTTCAGTACTTTGATACTTTCAATACTACGGCTATAATACTTTCAATCACTCGTAAAACCATCCTTTTAATTTGACACTACTGAATCGGAATCTCAGACAGCACCTGAGCGGGATAATCAAACAGCCACTGCTCCCTGGGTTTATCCTCATAGGCCACCACAGCGTCGGTCATCTCGTGGCGCACCGTTGACCTCATAGTGTCCAACAGTCGATTTAGCCAAGCCTCAACCTTAAAACACAACATGTACTGAATCGCAGTCACATAACAAGCAATATACAAATACTGCATTATTCATGTATTTATATGTATGAGTATGATGCACATTACTCAGAGAATACTGGCACAACTTGTGTATAAACGAACAGAAAATCAGGAAGTAAACACTACAATCATCAGCATCTCAGTTATCTGATATTATCTTACAATCAGTTATAATTACCCACCTCAGCAGTACTGAAAATATGTTAAAAACAGATTAAACTTCCTAAAGGAGACAAAAAATGTGTCTAATATTTCAATCTGCCCCCAGAATTAAGACACTTGCCATGACCTACCTGGCCAGTGCAGTCACACGGCTTATTGAATGTAACATATTCTTCCTCCTTGCTGTACATTCCCAGGCCAGTCTTGGTGGGATTACCATCCTGGTCCAGCTGAAACTTCATCTTTGCTGTGTTGTCAAACAACTTGGAGAGATGCCGCTGAACCTGGAAACCATATCCATATGCACATAAATTTCTGAAGATACATGGCAACACTACAATACTTTACATGATGACAGTGCTGAGCACTGTAAATAAATATGTATATATGGCAATGCCATGCCATGTTTACTGGAGTAGATACATTCAATCCTGCCGAATGCACGATGATCGTTTCCCTCATTCAGAACAGTGTCAGTTTTTACATTTCAGACCTGATGAGGGCTGGTGCCATTGGAGAGGATATCCAAGAGATCAGCTGAGGAAATAAAGTAGAATCTGGGGAAAGCCAGCCTTTTAGTGTCCAAATATTCTGCCAGGGCCTTCTCACATAGAGACAATCTGAAAGCAGATGGAGTTTTGCACTGTTGTGTTGCACCAAGGTATTTGAAACTCTCATACTTATCTTTTGAGATAAGTTCCTGCTATTTGTTTATTGCTATTCCTTTCTCTGAGATAGTAGTAGTAAAATAATTCGCAGAAATGATGCTGTATTATACAGATATGACATGACAAATTGCTTCTAAAATGTTCTTGAGAAATACACAGACTGTAAAATATATTCCACTGAAAAATAATTAAGACCACAATGGAAATGAATTATACCACCTACCTGCTTTGAAGATCTTCCAGTTTAGTGTAAAGGCCAGGTTTGTTGCTGGCTTCCACAACATTAGGAGTGTTATTAGCATCGCAGGCGAGTTCTTTGAAATCCACATCTATACCTTCAAAGCGTTTGGAATCCTTTGGAGAATTACACGTGGGAATACAACACAATTAACTATGACACAGTCATGCTGACATATTAAAATCTTATTTCATTAATAAAAACTGTTGTATGAGCAATTTCTTTCAGTTACTCAAATTAAGTAAAACAATTAAATATAGTGCGTGACTAGAAAATGTGCGGAAAGTAGTTACTATCATTAAGTAGAATTTGAAAATTAAGAAGCTGAAATACATTTACAGCACAGAAGCATTGGATATTGCTCCTATGCAGTAGGATGCAACATCTCCCTTTCTTGAACCGACCTCTGGGAGCTGAGCACGTATATCCTCTGAGCCAATGAAAATGCTCTCAAGATGAGACCAGGTTCTCTGCACTTCAAACCAGATTGTGATAACAGAGTCCGCAGTGGAAAGCTTCTTCTGCCAGCTAGAAACTTCCTCCAGGAAGAAAGCGATGTACTTAGAAGACATGAGATTCTGCAGCTGCACCTGATTATCCTCAAGAATCTCAATCAGTTCTTCATCAGATTTAATTAAGGGCACATTCGTACGATGGTGAGTCTCATACTGGAACTCCATGCCTCTCCAGGTAGTATTCAGCTCCGTCAGGACCTTCTCCATTCCCATCTCCTTCACTGCTTTGTCCACGATGCCTCGAACCTCATCCTCAAACTGGTGCAGGTTGAGCTGCAGCAGATCCGCCAGGGTGGTGTCCTGGTCCATCGTGAAGTGCACCCCTGTGGCCTGCATCAGCTGATGCCAGTGTCGCTCCCGGATTGCAGGGTTCTGCAGTTCCGCCACCGCCCTCAGTGAAATTAGGATGTTCTTCACAGCATTATCCAGTCCCAAAAAGGCATCCCACGCTCGCACTTCCTTGTCCAGCGCCCGGATGTCCTTTGAGAAGCGTTTGCACTCCAGCTCCATGTTTTCCACGTTTATTTCACGCCACTTTGTGGTCTTCCAGTCGTTCATATTGGAATCCACCACGGTGATCATATCCCAGAGTTCCTTGAGCAGTAACACCTCTTTGCGACACTGCTTCAGTTGCCGATAATCTGGGACGTTAACCTCAAAGAGGGCTGCGGATTCTATAATTGAGGCCATGGTGCATTCTTTCTCCTGAATCTGCCGATGAGCTAAGTCTAGCATGTGATATGGGTTTTCACTGTCGAACCTAAGAGATGAAATGAATGGAAAGAGAGTTTACAAGTGAGAGCATGACCAAAGGTGACTGGGAGCACCCAGCACAGACTAGATTCTAGCAGTGACAAATGTGCACCTCCAAATATTAGCACCAGTATTCATTCGTACATCATTTGAGCATAATGTGCATGGAAGGTAACTGCAATCGCTGTATCATTACGGAGGTCCATCTGCTTGTCCAAGTATGATAAATTACTACATTCTGGTGTAACCTTGCAGAAGACTGTTTGTAATATTCTTTTCAAGGAAATTACATGTTATTGATGATCTATATAAAATGTTTTTTTCCCCCAACAAGCATTGATAAGATTGCAACAAAAACTAAAACACTCTCTTTGTCCAGTGACTAGTGTCACATGTCAGTCTCATTAAGGACGTGATGTCTCTGGCATTTTACCTAAAAGGCCCCTCTTTGCGGAAGCTCTCTCGGAAACAGTGCTGCTCCACATCAAAGGACGCGCATTTCCGCCGTAGTTTGGCCACCTCATTAGCCTGCAGTGGAGTGACATGCTGCTTCATGGTGACAGCCTGCTTCTTCACATTGTTCCACTTCTCTGGCAGTTCCTGCAGCAGAGTGGACCATCGCATTCGTGGGGTATTCAGCATTTCACACTTCTGACGTGGCAATAATTGCATGGTAAGTGACAAAACAAACTGTTCAGCCCTTGAGGGAGACTACTTGGGGACCCCTGGCTTAGGCCGAAAAATGTTGGACATTTACATTCAGCTTGCTAATGCTTCCGCTTTTGACTTTTGTAATTCATTTGTAAAAAAAATACCACAGTCAGGGAAAGAACTTGGGATCTTGTACTCAGATATTTACAGTACTTACTACAAACAGTGTTAATTTGGTACTATACCACGTACTAATTACTAATTACAATGTACACATATAATATAGCAGGAATGTACATTTGACTAATAATTTGTCTTATCAGTTGTGCAAATCATAACAACACCAGCCCCTTAGTAAAAA
>JAODKK010000093.1:16690086-16703279 GCA_026774405.1 Petrocephalus microphthalmus | reverse complement strand
AGCAGGAATGTACATTTGACTAATAATTTGTCTTATCAGTTGTGCAAATCATAACAACACCAGCCCCTTAGTAAAAATTTAATATATAAATGAATGCATAAATTACACATTAAAATTTGAGACTCTTAGAAAGATGGTACCTCTAATTGTTTGTACACCTCCTCTGGCAGTTCTTGCTCATACGTCTTCAAAAGCTCTATGGTGTGTTGGAGAGGCTCAAACATCTCATCTGTGCCGTTCTGTCTCTCTCTCACTGCCATCAAATGCCCCATTACATTCACCAAGCCACTATAGTCCCCTTCCTCCACTTTCCTGCTCAGCTGTTTTTCAGTGACCTCGATGAACTTTTCCAGGTCAGAAAGGCTATAGGTGAGGTGCAACAATAATGTTTTAAATCCATTTCATCATCAACCTACCAATTTTCAGTAACTACTAGTTTGATTCTGGATGTCTCCGACCTCTATAGCAGGCATACAGTACATACAAACTCTATTGGAGATAAAGAAATACAAGAACAGTCACACACCAAGGGAAGATCAGATTTAACACTTTCCCTGAACACCGCTTTAGACTTGGAAGTCAACAGTCATTTATCCATCTATTTTCTATACCTGCTTTTCCTATGCAGGGTCGCCAGGAAGACAGCAAACAAAAACAATTAATATAATGCAATATTATCTTTACCTGTTTGTGACATGATCAATGAGATGCTGCTTAAACATTAAACTCCACTTCTTGATAATGTTCAGCAAGGCACTTTTAAAGGGGCGGGCATCAACTCGCATCCAGCGGTCAAACACAAGAATGGGCTCGAGATGCTGGACTTCATCATAGATCTTCTCGTAAGAATCCACTTGCTCCTTGAACTGTTTCAGGGTGGGGGGGCTCTCAGGGACGCCGTCTTCCGCGTGAGCTTCTATCTCCTCGCCGGTGAGCACGTGGCCGTACAGCAGGAACTGCCGCATGAACTCTTTCCGGTCGTCGACATACAGGTAAGCGTGCTGGTCGAAGCCGCTGCAGCGCTCACAGCACTTGGACACCACGCGGCGCACGTTGTCCATCAGAAGCTGCCGCATTTCAGCCAGATCAGCCATGTCCTCCATATCAGCCTGCGAAAAAGCAGAAAGAGTGAAAAACGTTTCCATAAGAGACTATTAAATCATAGCCCAAATACTTATCAGTATCAAAGCTAAACCATGACCAATCCATTTTTAAGAACATAATTACTTAAATACGTCTTAACAAATACTTATAAGTACGTCATATCCTCTGCACATGTATAGCATATCCGTGCATAAGGCTATTGATAATGAGAGTTCTGCTTGAGCAATCTGGAATTGAGCTTGGATCTTTCAGCGACAGTGAAGAGCCACAGACAGACTCCAGTAATTTGATCAGAAATTGCCCAGTACCTGGTAATGGGGGGCATTGTCGTGCTCAGCCAGTCGTGAGATCAGTGAAGATATCCTGTAGATATCATTAGTGATGCCTTCAACCAAGTCATAAAAGCCATCACTGGCACCAAACTCCAGGGATGGAAAGAAAACCATGTCTGGGATACGGAGGTCTAGCTGGACTTCAAAAAGAGGTGCCAAATCAGCCCTGGAATCTGAATAGGGAGAAAAAAATGGCTGTTCAAATTACATTATCAGAATCTAAAAGACAAAAGGCTTAGAACATTCTTACCTGTATTATCCAAAAGGAACTTCAGTGAGCACTCGATGCTGTTATAGAACCCATCAATAACCATTTCATCAATAAAATCAACATAAGCCCTCCATGTCTCCGAAGCAGGATCTGCTTTAAAAAGTGCCAGATTTTCCTGTAATGGAAAATGCAACACAATTAAACTAATCACTACTTGGGTGTATGCTATCCTTGTTTAAGAAAAAAAACACAAGTTTCCTTGCAACACAAGTGTCTTTAATTTAAGTGGTAATACTATAGTACCTTTAACAAGAAATGGATTCTGTCTCCTGACTCTCGAAATTGACTGTAGCGTTTTTCAAGCCTGTCCGATATGTCATCGAGGTTGATGAGGGTGTCTTTCTTTCCCTCCTTTCTCTCAAAGATGGGAGACACCCAGGTCTTCATAATATTACGGATGTCCTCAACATTGTCTTTCACCTTCTGTAGGCATCTCTCAAGGTCATGGACAGCTTCCCGAACTTCCTGAATGTAGTCCCAGATCCCTATTCACATTAACATAATGGAGTGTCTCAGTAATCACAGGTAATTAGCTTTGGATGGAACAAAAATAATGAATAAATTGCAGTAAGGTTTTTCCTTTGCTATTCAGCAAATTTTAATAAACGGACTGTCAAAGTATTTACAGGAATAATTTAATGAGCAGAAAATGACTGTGATTTCTATTTATGAAATAAGTATATCATAATAAGGGCAATTTCAAGCAAACATGAGCTATACAAATTACACTGTATTAATTATCTGAAAAATATGAGAATGTGAAAAGTAACAAATTAAAACCTCAATACAAAAAATATGGTAAATGAATGGAAAGTTTTATTTATTTTTTTTGTCTCCTAGTTCAAATTGCTTGTCAGTTTCAAATAAGTTAATTAAAATGATTAAAATTAATATAATAAAAAAATTACATCACATTTGTAATTACATTACAAAAATTAGCCACAGGATGGATGATCAAGTGTATTTCTAACAATCAGTTTTGTCCAATAATTTCACCATTTATATGGTGCACAAACATTTCTCTTTTTGAGTTATGGTTATATTGGTCTTAAGTCTTTAAACACAATGAAGAAAACTTCTCTGGTGGTGGTTCAAAGAAATCATACAGCAATGAAGGCTCTTCATAAATCAAATTCTCTCGCATCAGCTGAGAGTTTAGGGAGAAAGAAGCTCTTAGAGCTCCCCAGTTTAACGTGTGATTTTGCATCGCGTCGGTGTTATTGCATTCATTCATTATAACAATCATTGTCATATGGCGGAAAACATTAACAGAGGGAGAGTAACTGAGCCTACCTTCACTTTTCCAGTTGATGGACTTTTCGGCCTCTATTAAGCAAGCATCGATTTCTTTCACCTGTACCTGTACCAGCGGGTACTCCACCTCCAGTACTGTCTGAATCACCTTGTTGTACCAGCTAGCAGTGAGCTCCAGATTGGCAACATACTGCTGCAGAATTTCTTTGCTGGAGTAGATTGCTGCTGCTGAGTCTGGGATGGCCTCAGTCTGACTCGATTCCAAGTATTTCACCTCTCTCAATACAGATACTAACTGTAGGACATAAAAAATACAACTTTTAATTAAGAGAACATCTACAGTATTCCAGAGTTCCCCAATTCCAGTCCTGGAGGGCCAGAATACAACACAGTCTGCAGATTTTCCTGCTGAAACACATCTTAATCAGCTAATTACCAGCTTTAGTAGGAGTGTTTGATCAGGCAAATCTGGAAACTACGTGGGATTCTGGCCCCCGAGGACTGGAACTGTGGAACCCTGACTTATACTTATGGGATTTTTATACTTTACAGTATAATATATATTATTAAACATATGGTCAAATTGAAATGGCCATGCTACTTCGTAACAAAAATAATGTAGCTTCAATGTAACTTAACTATCTACTGTTAACAAATTATAATTATATGTGGTTTCTCATACCTGGGGGTTGAAGTTGACGGTGATGAGCCTCGTTTTGGGATCTCTCGAAATCAGAGGCTGAGTAAGGTTGTACTGAGACTTCTCACCCACCACCTTGGCCCAAACGTCATACAACTTACAAGAGTAGCTGGGGCAATGTTAGAAGGAAACATCCATAAGCATAATTTACTCACACTATATCACAAACTCTTAATATTAACTCTATTAAACATGCCTATCACAATACCGATATATATATTCATTGGAAACTGCAAAACAAACAAACTTCAAGCAGAAAGTTAGAAGTATAATTAATTGATTTTACAACATCATGGCATAAGCCTTGAAGCTTATAAATTGCCAAAAGTAATTATTGTACAAACAAATACTTAAGTGTTATAGTCAGCTGGTCTATTGCAATGTTTGTCCTCCTAAGAAAGAATAAGGGCGAGATAAAAAGAGAGACAAATCTGTGCCTGTTGCTACGATTTACTAGAGTGACAAGTATTGAATATAACCTACACGACCATTCCAAGCAAACCTGCGAAAGTCACTGAAAGATATCGAAAGAGAAATGTAGCCTGCATCTTACGGAGCACAGCAGCAAGGCTGTTCAACAAGTCCCCGAACTGCCACATTAATCTGTAAATAACCTAATTACAAGGACTCATATAAAGAGGTCTATATTGGATTCCCAAACCCACCAGGATTTAGTTTTATTTCTCCATAGCCTCAGAACAAGGGCAGTAGCAATCAAATGACACAATAATAGCAATACATCATACGCCTCTTTGTTGAGAGGTAATGACTGCAGATGTCCCTAATTGGCCCAGCCAGAGTGTTATAACTTGATAGCGAACGCTCCCTCCTAACAAGAGTTCTCATATTCACAACACTAAAAAATTTGGTGTTGGGCCTGCTTGTTATTTTTCATTTGTTTATTTATTTATCTGGTCAGTAGAGAAAACGGAAATCTTGTCTGGAAATCCCCCTGCGAGGCAGAACCACTCACTTGCAGGCGCACATTCGCTCACACAAATGCGCAAAAGCTCCAGAAGTAGTAGGCAGAAAGAAGGGTGCTTTGTCTACAAAGATTTTAAGCTTGTTAGTTTTTTGAGGGTCATCCCTCAGAGGATAGACACTGAGCAATGCCAGTGAAAGGAAAATACCAGACTCTTAAAGGTATAAATTCACAATTCTAGCATGCCAACGCATCTCCAACCTTTATTATTGTGTATTTATTGAACATTGCCCTATATAAAGATCCTTACTCTTTTAGGGAGTTTGATTGACTAAGAGCAACAGTTCAAGAAGGCAGTGTATCATTTAATGAAACAGAAATACCACAGTCATTGACCTAAGGCAGGGGTGCTGAAGTACTCTCCCCCAAGGGCTGAATTCAACCAACAAGATAAAGCAAAGGACAAGTGGGTTAGCCTCTTCTGGTTATGCAATCAGTTTTTGTTGTACATGCATAATTATAACTATTATTACTGATCTGTTATCATTAGTGGAGCTCTGTCAGTGATGACAAATATGTTTTTGGCTCAGTTTGTTTCTCATGAACATCGACAGCCATTCATTGCCAGTCCTGTCAGAAAATGAGTCAATGAGCAGTAACATCAACTCCACTTGCTTTAGGTGGCTGAGCAGACTGGACAGACAGTTACCCAACAAAACATCTACTAGTCCCACTGCACTATTATCTGATAATGGTACTTGCTTTAAAGGGGCAGTTCACCCCAAAACTGAAAAGAGTGGCTTTAGTGTATCTAGGTCCATCTAGGTTATTCTACGGGGAGTTGCTTGATTTTGGAGATATTGCCCATAGAAGTGTTGGGCTTTTCTCAAATATAATGCTCCACACACCAATCGGATCACTGCAGTGAAGGTCTGAGCACAAGCACGAAGGCGATATCTTCAGCGCAGTCATACAATTAGTGTGTGCCACACACTAACATTAAAGTGCTCACTACAAAGTCTGTGGATTATCTTTCTTAACCAGATCAGGATTTCTGGTAAGAGACACTGCTGCTGAATTCTTCAAATGTATTTTTTTTGGCGCTTTAAACAACAAAGAAAGAATGCCATTCAGTCCCATTATGTTTGACAGAAGATCGACATTTCTATGGCCAATATCTACTGTAAAAACTAGGCAACTCCCAGCAGAACAACCTGAATGGATAGATTGCACTAAAGCCCCTCCATAATATAACTTTTTCAGTTTTGGGGTGAACTGCCTATTTAACAACTACGTCTATTTTTTTTTGTTTTTTTTTTTCATTGCGACTTAAAACGTCTTCTACCGCATCAATCGCTCACATTTTCATCAACGTTAATTTTCTAAGTTACATGAAACACATAGAGATCCCAGGGGTACATTCTTTTCTGCAAATGTAATTTTATGATTGTGGTACTGAAATAATTCTATGTAGAAATTCAGCTCATGTTTGAGACTTGCAATTTTGCAGGATAGTTGTCATTGAAATGTGTATGGTGTGTTTTGAAGTATCGGTTTATATTAGGCACTTTGGGAATTGCAGACAAAAAAATTGCAGTGCATTGCAGACAAATCTGCTTACCATTGTTGGTCAAAAAAAAGAATAAGCTGAACTGGTTCATCCGGTCAGAATTACATTGCCTGTTTCTGTTACCAATTCTAAACTCTTAAACACTGGCCTTAACTTTTAAGCAAAAAAGATTTACTATACTTGTTTACTTTAAACCAATTTTATACCCCATAGATGTAACAGTTGGCTACCTCTTCTGCTCTGATTGTGCAATTTTCTAGGTAGGCTTAATCAACCCATACGCACTTATTTTGGCAAAAGTGTTGGCAGTGGGCAAGTGGTTTAACTCTCCACTTATTGGGGAACCCTGACTTCAAGCTTTCAGGCTCAAAAAAAGAGTCCTGATTGTACCCTAGGACAACAAAATTACTGCAGTAAATAAACATCTGCAACATGGGAAGCACTACAATTTCCTTTGAACAAAAGTTTCTATTAAGTAACAATCTAAAACATTCAGACATTCATTCTGAAAAAAAAAACGTGAAATTTGTAAACAATTGCAGGTCTTTTATCTTGAAAAATAACTATATTTTTCCCATAGTATCTCTCTTCGTCCTGAGCCATACATGAAATGAGTATCACTGGGGAGGATTAATGAAATGTTCAATAAAGCCTAGTAAATGAGTAATGCTATATGGAAAGAATATCTGTAAAAATACTGACCTGTTAAGTAACCTCATCATTTCTTCATATTTCTGGATTGTTTTCTTCCCTTCAGCAGACTCAATGCACCTGCTTGCAGACAGCAAACGTGAGGCATCTATAACTTGCCGGGAACAGTTCAGTAAACTGAAATGTCAAAAAGGTTAGGGAATATAAAGAGGGCAAACTTACAGGTGTGCGATGTGCCGGAACTTTCCAAAAGGTATGTGAATGCGTCCCTGCAGTTGCTGAGCCCACCCCAATCCCCCAGCGACAGCGGGCAGGTTCTTATGGACCAGGGTGTAACCTGGGCAGGTTAAAACATGCATGCAAATAATGAAAAATGTATGAACACAACATAAAGCAAAATAATTTGTAAGCATCCTCGTATAAGCAAGTTATATGATAACAAAATGTTCTCACCAAGCTCCTCCTCCCTTTGTATATGCTTGTTGAACAGCACTTTACAGTTGTCCAGATCTAAGTCGAACATCCTCACTAATTGAGGGTATCTATCTTGAAGACCAGCGCTAATCAAGGGTCGCTCAAGAAGGCTGCCGAACATATCTATAACCTATGGGAAAAACGCACAGCAATGCATCTGACCAGCCCTAGGGAGTTGTGTGTAATTTCTGTTGGATTGAATATCTGTTAAATTTGACATTGGATATATAACACCTGTACAGACCTCGACGTGCCTCTTTTGTTAGTATGAGGTTTCAGCGTAATATACAAGGAAGATTAAAGGATTAACACTGTGCTTTCACAGCAATCCTATTATAGTTCACTATCAAAAAAACAGCACCTAAACCATGCGTGTGTGTCTGTGTACCTGAGATCAATCTGTTGCTACGGTAACATTATGCTTACCTTGAAGGCATGCTCCAAGCCTGAAGAATCATCAAAAGCCTGGCAAAAGACTGAACTCAGTCGTCGATCTATGTCTTCGACTTTGTTCCTGAATTCGCGAACATCTGTTTCAAAATCCTACAAGGCCCACAAAACAAACACTTGCTGAGTTAATAAATATAACTGCAGGATTTTTGAATGCTATGTCTTGGTTTTCTTATTGCAAGCAAAGAAAAAAGGCAGAAAAGAGATAAATGAATCATTGCAAATACCAAGTTAGCGGCACTGAGGCAATCATAGGACTTCTCTGTGAACACTTTGTACTTCTCCAGGAACTCCTCATACATGTGAAGGACCTGCTGACTCAGCATCCTTCCACGCGTCCCTCCAAACTCGATCTTCTCCAGCTTCATCATGTCCAGGGCCATCAGCAGACAAGCCTATAATGCAAAATGGAATAAGCAGAAAGACAGTTATACTGCATATATTACATGAGAGTAATGTTACTACAACGGCACGCAAAACTTTTTTTTAGTTCCATTAAATTAAAAAAATTTAATTTAAAAAATAAAAAAAAAATCAGACTTGAAAACTCCATTAAAAGTATGAAATTCATTTAGGAAAGAAACGATGCAAAGATAAATTGCATAATTATCTGTGCTGGACAATTAAACATCTATAAATATCCATTATGATACTATGCTATCCTATTACAGATTATTAGGCTTGCCTCGATAGTCTGCAACCTCCCAATGAACCAATCCATTTTAGTGAAGACCATGGCAGGGGAGAAGTCCCACAGCCTCTGCTGCTGGCTGTCCTCCTGGCATTGTCTTAGACTGGCCCTTCTTTCATCATAGGCATGCCGGAAGTGATACAGGACACCCAGAGTCTCCCGCACCTTGGTTAGGCTTTCTTCTGTCTCTCCTTTTAGCAAATCTTCAGGATTCAAATAGGCCCGAGCCTATCAAATTTTATTTACACTGATCATTCCAGAAATACATTCCACATAAAAAATAAAGTAGAATGTCATACTAAACACTTTCAGCTACAGTATACATTAGACAGTGATATCTGACTTACAACCCACCCAAAAGCAAAACCGTACATTGCCCGATGCGAACAAGCACTCTGTGTCAGGCACTGAAATAAGTTTTCGTTTAATGTGGAAAAAAAAGGAATAAATTAACACATTCTTTGTGGGTGGTGAAACATGCATAAATCGATTGATTAAATAAATAATAATACTGGCTGTTTCAGGGAGCTCTTGAATTAATAACTATGAACTAAGGGTATGGTCTGCTCAAATTGCCCCACCTGCTAATTATAAAGAATGACCAATTATAAAGGTTAAGACCATGGCTGCGAAGTTAATCATGCTCTTCAGCAGAGGCATGAAAATACTATACAAAAATACAGATGGCTTTATCCATCCTGGGACAGCCAGGATAGGGCCGGGCAAACGGTGTGATTTGTGCACACTTCACCTGCTGTATGAGGAGACTGCAGATCTCCCGCAGTAGAACGATGATTCTGACAGGGACATTGTAGTACTTGGAGTGCACCCACAGTAAGCACACCGTATGCATCAGGGGTGCGATCTGACACCTCATCTCATTGAACTCCCTGCTCTCCATATCCTCCAAGATCGGCTGAAGGGGTTTCAGGTGAATGTTGATGTCCCTGGCTTCTTCCAGAGCTTTAAACACAAAATAATTAGATTAGACTTTTACTGCTTATCTCCAAGTGTTGCAGTTTAGATAAAAAAAAAAAAAGTGGCACCAAATTTCATTTAAGATTTATTAAAGGCTAAATTATTATATATAGATAGCAGAGCAGTAAGCTCAGTGGTTAGGGTCAAAGAACAATAGTGTGGTGGCTCAAACCACTGAAGGGGCCCAGATGTTACCACCTTAAGAAGAAAAATGTTCTGCTTCACTAAAAATCTGAAGATTCATAAGATAGATTGACAGCCTGGACTGAATAATATTCTTTCGCAAGCAGCTCACCTGATATAACATCTTGCGACATATTTTGAAAAGCTGGGAAGTAGCTGCTCTCCATCCTCTCAAGCAATTCAGCCATTTTGGTGACTTTTGTTGATTTCAGTTGACCATAAATGCATTCTAGGTCAGCAAATCTAAAAAAGTACAACAGCAAATCGATAAAACTTATCAGGACCCACTAGCAATAACACACAATCAGTTTGTTTGTTTTTTTTTTTCTCTAATATAACCAGGATAGCGTAGACGTCTCTAAATTAGTGTAAAAAGAGGGACTAACCTTTTGAACTGAGGTTACAACTCTTATGCTAATCTTTGCAGTAAAGTAATGTAATTAAAGTGACAGACAGTTCTGATGATAAGAGCACTGGGGCACATATTATTCCCACATACTAAGCATATGGTTTTAAAAAAAAAAGATTACACACAAGGGCGTAACAGGGCCATACGACCTGAGTGTCATTAAATAGAAATGTGTTCACACTGTGATTTGTTACATTACAATTGGCAATATATCAGTCATATTACTTTAATAGCAACTTGGGAGCTTAAAGTAAGAATATTCATCATTTTTGAGAGAATCCTTACTTTTGTGAGCGCAGTAACATACCAATGGATTTAGAAGCCAGGAAAAACAAAAAAGGACGACCGGATGAAATAATCTGCAGCAGACCACAACTATTAAGGACTTTTATTGATTACACTGACCGATTCCTCCAGAAGAGCAGTTCCACATGAGGTGTTGGATCCTTGCCTTCGAAGATGGGCTCAGAGGAGTCCTTTTTCAGGACACCGCAGATCTGATGAATCCATTCAATCACCACAGACTCAATTGAATGGATGATGCTTTTGTCCACAAGGTCCCCACTGTGCAATTAACCATAAAAAAACACTGAGATTTCAGAGTGTGGTGCCCGAGCTCTATCCATCTTCTATCTACCTCTGCAGGTCAGGGTCAAAGGTGGACTTGGAGCCTATCCCAGGCAGCTCTGGGAACAAGCCTCAGGTACACCCTTAACGGGATATCGGTCCATCGCAGTACACATTCACATACACAATCACATACTACAGGCATTTTAAACATACCAAGTTGTCTTTAGACTGTGGACTGAGGCCCATGTGTGCACCATGTGAATGCCACACACACAGCAGAGGTGGGATCAAAACCCCCAACCCTAGTGGTGGACCACAGAGCTGCCATGCTGCCTCATGGCGCCCTGCTCAGTAACTTCACAGATCGAATGGGTGCTGTAGATGTGAACGGCAGAAAATTGCACCCCAGAAAGCCTGTATGACGGCATGCTTCTTACCTCTCTTCCCACTCCAGGGCTGCTTGTTCCACCCTTCCTGAACCTGCAGGCAGAGAGAGAAGTGTCTTGCCCCTGACTTGTCCCGCCACTACAAACACATTGGTCTTGAGAGTGTGAACATGCCTCTTCACATCCTGAGTGACAACATGAGGCCACTCAAAATGGTTCCTGTTATTGGACAGGACTGGAACCACTACCTAAGTAGCATGACAAATAAAGTAGGTCATTAACACATTTTCAATAAATAAAGTAGCTCATTAATAATGCACCGCCACACTTCTAATGAAGTGAACTGATGTCATCATATACTGTTTATTGGTGATATATTATTAAAGCTGCATATTTATTACTACATATGCTCTTACAGGGCTATAATAATTCATGTTAAGCAGTGCAATATGAACCAAGAGGTCATACACCTGCTACTCATTTATTAACAGCGACTCTCAGAAAATCAATTCATGCTGGACAAAAGAAACCTAGCTCCATATCTTGAAAAATAAAATTTATACACCTTACACTCAAATCACTGAAATTTACATCACAGACATTTTGCACACTCATCCATTTAAATGATAGTTACATAAGGACTTACAACACATACTGCATCCAGATGTAGTCTTACCTCTTCTACAAGTGTGGAAAACTGGTCCAAAGGGGAGTGAGATAAATCTCCGTATGATAAATTACTTTTAATAGAATCGGCATTAAGGGCATCTCTGCACCGCTTCACAAAGTATACAGATTTGTTCCTAGACGTCGCAGAGAATTCAGCTGATGGCAGCAAGTGCCCCGCTGCATTCAGAGACAGCACAAGAGCGATCTGATCAGGCCTGTCTAAAAAGTCTTGTATGACTTTCTTATGCTCCTCTACTGCGATGCATTTCTGCCATCGGTCCGCTTTAAGCTTCATGGTCTTTAACACGTACTCCTCCAGGAACTCAAACCTTTTATCTATGGCTGGCGGCTCTTCCATCTTACTTCCCCCGTTGTCCCACGCGTAAGTGTCGCCGCATCACACGCCGACCCGGGTTTAAGTTCCCAGTTTAACGCTCCCATAGTAACTGGATGTTTGCATTAATGAACACGCCGTTGCTATAGGGAAAGGAAACTCTCGGTGCCGCACTCCTTTCTTATTTCCGCAGGTGTTTGCGTGGAGACATCGCTTGGTAACATCATTTACTCACAAGTTGTAAAGTTCCTCGAAACGAATCGCAGCCACGCGCCTCGCAAAGAAATTCTGTTTGCCGTCCGTAGTCACTATAATAAGAATATTGTTAAAAAAAAAACTGTAAGCCTATATGTCTATATATAACGCACATATAAAGTTTTAAAAAGTTTTTATAAAAGCTACGAATTCCTTATATGACCGTTCTTCTGGTCAGTGATTGCATACCAAAATGATTTACTTGTAATACACATTTAGTCCACTTCTATTTTACAATTATCTCAAATTGTAAGCAAGGCCGGGTTTAATAATCGGAAAACGCAAAATGCGTCGGGTTTTACCCACGACGGGGCTGAATACCAGGAGGTACACCAAGCTAAATTAATAAAACAATGGCTGAATGTAGGCGCGTATTAACATTTCGTTGCCATGGCTTCAGTGCGTTAAGAAATAAAGTAAAATGCACTTCTTGGAGTGCATTTACCTATTTATAGCACTATTACTACACATTTGTACATAAATACTGGCGTTTCAGATCAACTGGCTTATTATCTTAGCAACAAACTTTTCGGTGTGTTGACGGTGACTTGGGTCGTATATAACAAAAAAACTAGTAGTAGTTAGGGTTGCTAACTTTGGCTAGCTGGTTGGCGTGAGATTTTGAAGTCTGCACACGCATTTACATGTACAGTATGTGACAGTTTTATTACTTTGTTTTAGGTTTATCATGGAATAGTATAGCTTTTCCGTAAGATTTATTGCGTGAGCGTGAGAGTCAGAAAGCGTGAGTGTCACGCCAGATGCGTAAACTGGCAGCCCTGTTAAGCTTGGGAAATACTCAATTTTTTATACCGTCCAAGTGTACGGTATTTCGACTGTATTTATAAAAGCAGCGTTATTTCGGTATTAACACATCTGCGCTTAGGGAGGCACAGAAGATCCTAAATAATCCGATACACATTGTGAACCCGGAATTTGAAATGCTACCCTAAGGCAGACGGTTCAGGATGCTAAACTGTAGACTGAATA
>JAODKK010000093.1:16672323-16683878 GCA_026774405.1 Petrocephalus microphthalmus | reverse complement strand
GAACGAGGATTTATTAGAGACACGCAGGGAACAGCACCAGACAGCGTAACAACCGGACCGGACTGGGGAAACAAACTTAAAAGCAGACTAAAATACACAGGACTGATTGCGAATCACAGGAAACACCTGATAACCGGAGGGATTTACACCAGGTTAACGAGGGGGCGTGGCACACAGGAGGATCGGACGCACAGGATCATGACACATTTTCCATAACCACTTTCAACTATGGGGTGACAGTGATTCATTAAAGTGAAAAAAGAACCTGATGTGATTGGATGTACTTGCTATCATCCTTAGACACGAGCTAAAGCAAAAATGTGCTTCTGTATCTGTTCCTAACCAAATTATTCATGATGGCTGAAAAAGTTGACGAATCACTGGCAGTGACAGTTCTGCCAGCACAGCTCTAACACCCACAAAGATTTTTATGGCAACCCGAAAATTGTTCATTTGTAGTACAATGAGAAAGGCAGTAGGCTAAATCTCGCACTGACAATTTGCAGGATTTTCCACTAGAGTATCACGCCAGTCATCCTGATGGCATTCCTTGATGTTTTGACTGTTTCTTGTTTTATTCATTGATTTAGTTCTTCTCTCCTTTTAGAAAACTCTCCACCATCTGTGCAAAGCAGATGGACAGTTGTGACCTGGGTTAATGTAACCAAAGCTATTAAACATGGTGTGTAGTGTGGTGACCTTTAATTGTCCTTGAGATTGTTCTTTAATTGCTGTTCCTGGATGTAATGTCTTTTCACTATGTTGACACCCGTATATCCTTTTTTCCCAGTGTATTGTCAGTATATATTCGCAGAGTTGCTTAGGATTCTAATCATTGAATTCTGCTCAAAAGTACAACAGCCGAATCGTAGTGGGTCTTTCATCTCCATGGTCAGAAGTACTTTTTAACTTTTTCATTTGCATTTAATTTATGATTTTACTTAAAATTGTAAATGAAATTAATTATTATCATACTTAATTATTAACACAATTGTAGTATCATATGTATGTAATAAACATCTTCTTCTGGCAGTTGCAATACCAGCGTGTCACCAGTTGATGGCAGCAGTAGATGCAAAACCCTGCTGTAAAAGGGAAGCGGCCCTTACTGTCTGTTGGTATGTAGCAGCAGGTTTTCAGCCCTGCCCCCACTGCCATGTGCTGGATAAGTGGGTGAAAGATGGATGGATGTATGGATATAGAAATGGATGGATGTATGCATATAGAAATGGATGGATGTATGGATATAGAAATGGATGGATGTATAGATATAGAAATGGATGGATGTATAGATATAGAAATGGATGGATGTATGCATATAGAAGAGAAATGTCAATAGAAAAAAATCCATTTCTAAAAAACAAAAGAAGAAAACAAAAAAAAGTAGGTATTAGATCCATCATTATCTGGCGAAGCAGAGTGTATAAGGATTCTATAACCAGAAATTATACAGAAAACCCAAATGTTACAAAGTAGTGACACAACAGGTATTTGCCTTTGGTGATATCTCCTCAATGAATAAATGCCATTTTGCCTTGGACGCCACAGATAAATAGAAAAAGATGAAAATGCATAGAATGTATAAATGAAAAAATGCATCGTTCTCATTCAACCCTGTAAAAAACAAAGCAAGCACAAAAGGATCAACAGTGAGAAACTTAAGTGCACTATATCACAGTAATATCCACCACGTGGCAGTATATTTTATCAAGCCACCATGTATGTTTAATTTTTTTTTTAATGTAAACAACAGAAAACAAAACAAAGCAGGGTAGCCGGTGAAATGCGTATGCAACACACAAAAAAATTGGCATCAGAAGACAGAGAGTGTTTATTTATTCATTGCAATGGCCAACAGCTGACGAAAATGTCTTTGTTGTTATCATATACTGTAAAGCATATCACATGAAGGGTTTTTCTTGTGCTCTTTTGTCGCAGTTCAAAGAAGGAAATGATCCCTGGCTGACCATAAGAGGTTGATGTACAATACAATGCTGGGAATCCTGCAACCAAGCAGGAACATCTTTATCTTTGAAGATTAGCATGCCCAAACGACCAAAGAGAATAATAAGAGCCTCATTTTTCTGCTACAAAACAAATATATTGCTAGAGGGTGATATGAATGTGCTGGATGTAACTGCAAGCAGGGTGGCTATCTTAACAGTTATGCATACTAACTGGTGCCTTAAAATCTTAATCACACACACAAAACAAATAATATATTATTGTCTTAATATAAGCATGCTAGTGTTCCTACAATTTTCTAAGGGCTGATAACACAGTGATTCATTTATCACCAGATAATTCACTTGGAATTTGGTAAGAGCTACACTTAGGACAATACTTCCATAAATAGCAACTATACAAGGGGAAACTTTTTGTCTTGTGGCTATTTATGGAAATGCAGTCACAAATCCCAGTTCCAAATATCACTATGCTCAGGGCACTGCTACGAGAAATAGTAGTTATCTGATTCATCTAAATTCCGGGTAGATTCCCTTATCGACTTTCACTTTCTGGAAGGCTTCTTTCGCACTTTATCATGTACACTTGGATGTGTGAAGACGCTGAGGGAGAATACAAAAACTTGGCGAGAAACTCAGTCGTTAGCCACCACCGACATTTGTCAAGTAATACTTCTATGTCCAAGTTTCGTTAGCAAGTAGTGAGAGTTAGACTGGAAAATTTAAGTTATTAAATTATATTAGTTTAAAGATACATCATTAATTCATATGTTACATAAGGTAGAACTTCTTGATGAGATCCTACAAGAATAAATGAATAAGAAGTTGTTCTGGAAAGATGCATTTACCCTCTAGTAGTATATGATTTTGTTTTATCAAAATGCAAAAACATTATAGTAATGAAATATGTGGCCGAGGTGGTGTTGTTGTTCAGTGGTACCACCTCAAAGGATGGGGGTTGGCATCCCAGTTCTCCTGTCTTTATGTGGAATTTGCATGTTCCTTCTATGTTGTGTATTATCGTGCAAAGATCCAAAAATATGCCGTTACACAAACTGGAGTTTCTATGTTGCCTGTAGTGTGTAAATATGTGTGCACTGTGAGGGTCTAACATCCCATCCAGAGCGTTCCTTTGCTTTGTTCCCCATGCTGGCTGGGATAGACTCCATGAATGTGCATGTTCTGGGCTAGCTGTTGGGAGATGCATGGATATTCCCTCCCCTGCTCCACATTTACTACACAAGATAAACTAGCTAAATCCACGTCTTGCCTTCCACATGATTCTTCTTTATTTTGATTGAATTTATAGGACTTTAATTTACTCCCACACACGTCACCTGTAAACTTTCACCTGCAACCAAACTATATGTTTCCGGACGTAAACATAGAAAACCACAGCATAATTAAACTTTATGTACATCCTGAAAATAATTTTAGACCATAGGGGGGTGCTAAAACCATAGCAACTTGCCATGACTCCAACAATGCCCAAGCAGAAAATAAGAATACAGTTTAGTCACCACAAAAGATATACTGCAGTCTGTAATGAACCTTATAGACCATCTTTCACATGTCATTCCTGCATTATGACTGGGAAAAGGTGAAAAGGATATAATATAAACAAATTCTGTGTTTATCTACCTCTTCCATTGTTTCGGCACAAGGGTGCCGAAAAGGGTGAGTGGGGGGTGGTGGTGGTCAGGATACCAAGGGCCCCTGAGTGACGGGGGCCTTAAAAAAAATTACATACTGGATTGGTAGTAGTTGTGAGCATGAAAGGTTATGCTTTCATGGCCCCCCAAAATCTCCAGCAGCACTCTTGCCTGTCTCTCTTGACAATAGGTAATTATTAAAAGAAATAGGCATCAGCCCATCTGGGAGCTGAATCTGGCTTGAGAACCCAATAAATCACGTTTATGATGGTACACATGTGACAGACATGTTGAAGGTGATACTTCAGTCAGACTCTAGTGTAGCCTGAACTAGGTTTCTTTGTTTCTCCAAGGCAGCCAAGCTTCACATCAAAATGTGCCAGAATATGGTTCATGCTCTCCATGTACCATTTTGCATGCCAGATTATGAAATAAACCAAACTAAAGTTCTATTGTACTTAATAAAGTTATTCACAATTCAATGTAGCAATTTAGCAATTACTCAAAGAAGCAGCATCAGGATATGGGTGGCAAATTTTTTTCAGTTTTTTTTTCTGGTGGGTTGATTCAAGGTGTCAGGATTACAATGGAAAACAACGTTATAGAAGAACAAAAAATGACATTATCTTAAATTAATAGTAAATATTCCTTTCTGAGATCTGTATATATTCATGCACACAAACCAGGGTATTAATTTAGACTACATAAAAACAAACATTTCACCTTATTTGATTGATTTTCATTTGAGCAGTCTTACTGTTGTTTGTTTCTCCCCAATAAGTACAGTCAGGGACCATCCAAAGTTTACTACTTATTCTTACAATGGCTATTTTATTTTATTTTTTTCATTATTTATTTTTTGTCCTGCAGTTCCCTTTTCACACTGTCTGATTTCAGTGAATTCACTGAATTAATAGTAATGAGGCACTGAAAAAGAGCAATATGTAAAAATCACTGAGTAAATCTGGCACCCAAAGCTCTGGTTGAAGGCCTCTACTGCTCTGCCTCGCCTGTATCTGTGTGCTGACAGGGCCTCCCTTTTGCCAGGAGAACTCTCCAAAGGCCTGACACCATAGCACCCCAACTCATACAGCTTCCTGACATGCTAAGTCAACAGCTGTCTCGGTGGGTAAATATGACTGTGGCGAGCTTCACTTCCTTGGGATAGACTGTCTGCCACAAGTAACTCAAATACAAATTCATGAGGGTCAACAATGAAATTTGTTGTACCATTACTATACACTGTAACACTGCCTAGTAAGTGGTGAATTCTTCAGTTAGAAAATGTGGCTTGTTATTACAAAGAAGTAATAACAGTATAACAATAACAGTAAAATTGTATTGCTTCGGTCTATCTTGTGTTACATTTGACCTTATTTGTAAATTCATGCATTTATTTTTATTTGTGTATGTAAAAAAAACTTAAATGTATAATGTCACAATTACACGTTGTTCAATAAATTAAAAAATAAATTATATCTGTTGATTTATTAGTACATCTGAATGAGATTTTAGCCTTTCAGTGAAAACAATAAAATTGAATCAGGTGTTGACAAATTAAATTTTAATTCACTTAATTAAATTTGCAATGCATATAAATTCAAATTTCTGTATTTTAACGGAGAACTCTGCACGTTCTAGTGAATATTATGGTCTTCGGTGGTTAGGAATATGTTTGACTTGTGAAGTAAAAAGAAATAATTAAAAAAAAAAAAAAATATATATATATATATATATATACACACACATTTTACTCCATCCATTTTTCAACCACTAATCCAGCACATGGATGGGGACTAAAAGGTCATGCTTTAAAAAAGAAAACAAAAAAATCAAATAGTCTTATATAAACCACCAAATGATTATTGATCTGACTATATTTGTTTATTCTGCAATGGTTATGTATTTTGAGCTTTAATTGCAGGGCATAAACAGTCTTGTGCATTTTTTAGTTCATTGTCAGCTTAATTGATTTTCACTTAAGTTTTGTTGCATTACAGGTGTGAGATTATGGTCAATTTTTCTATGGCCGCCCTCCCCACTAATCAAGTATTTATCAATAATTTGTGATAAAGTTTGCAGGTTGAACCTTTGCTAAATGAGAATTGCTAAATGAAATTCATTTACCATTTACAACATAAGAAGACTTATGCAACCAGCTTGGATGGGTAGATGTTCTCTGTTTTGTGAAACTTAAACTGAAAAACCAGTTTTATAGCTCATTCTTTGTATTTTTACTGTAATATTATTCACTAGATTCTGTATTCTTCCACAATAAAGGATAACATGAGATATCCATTAACCTCTACGGCAGCACATCGAGAACTGTAGTAGCCACTGCCTGTTTTTATGCCCTCCAAACAACATGTCAGGCTATTTCTGTCCCTGCTTCCAGTGGGATTTGACACATTTAGCAGCTAAGGGTAAAGCTTAGGGCACTGGGTATGAAAGAGCAGATAAAGTGTCTAGAGGAAGTGAGCAGTATTTATCTATACTTCGCATAGCTATAATAGTTGGCCACTGTGGTCATTAAAATATGCTGTATTACAAAGAGCAACAAATATTTTCGAGTCTGTAGGCATTATCTTACCAACGTTTCTTTTAAAACATGCAATATGCCTCTGGAATATTGTGTTTTAAAGAGCTGTAGACTGTGACTGGACAATTTTCATACTTTTATGCTTTGGTGAAAGGCCAAGACCAACAGGCTAGAACTGCTCACTCTGAAACAGGATATTGGGTTAGTAATGGCTGTCTGGGGACCCTCAGTGTGACATAAATAACAGCGCGATTCTTTTGCATAGTGAAAGACCTAATAGAGGTTATTCCAAATTACACACATATAAATCCTTTATTAATTAATCATATTATAAAGCATTTAATGAGATTTTTGTATGTGTCTATGTGGATGAATTTTCTAAAAGGTGAGATAAACAGTTTTGCTATAATTTAACAAAACACTAAAAGCTAAACTTCTCTCTCTTTCCCTATATAAACATATATTCATATCTGTATGCATGTTTATGTGCGTGCAAGTAATGGAAAAGGTGTTGCCATGACTCTTGTATCAAACATCAAATTAATTACACTGAAAATATGTAAATAAAGCCATGTTAACATATCCCACAATCGAAAACTAAATCCTATTGTCTATTTTATTTTTAATTGGAAAGTCTCAGATTTTTGCAAGATCAATGATTAGTATAATATTTCATGTTGACACACAGTTATTTTCATGTATCTGAGCCAGGGTGCCAAATTCTGCTATGGCTAAAGCTCAAAGCTGCTTAGTCTCGCATGACTCCTTACCTGATACATAAACCAAATTGGCTACAGCATAACCTCAGCCACGCAAACGTCACACAGCTTAAAATAGTTTTTTTCTTTCAAATATATAACTGTAATCATTCTATAATCAACCACGATTAAAGTTCAGTTTGACTCAGGAATTTGTTCATGAGGTCAGCAGGAAGAATGTTCTTGGAAGTGGACCAGCTGTGAGCTTTATAAATCAATTCTGGATCTATAACAAAGAAATCAGTCTAGGTGATCTAAGCCAGCAATGCAGTTATAACTATTTTGTGATTGAAATAATATAAGGCTAAACTGGGGGAGGTACCAAGACTTACATATGCAACCATTAAGACCTCATCACCAATGCATTTCTTTTCTTCCCTGACAGTGTTTTTTTTTTCTTCTCTCGTTCTCTCTTTATCAATTTTTAATCAATAGCTGTTTTCCTTGTTGAATGGCAAGATTTTGAATTCTTCAAACCAACGCTCCATTCATTTCAGGACTATGCATCTGAAATAGTTCCAAAGATTAATCCATAAAATATATGGATTAATAATAAAACATAATTTTCATATTCTTATGTATTTTTGCATTAATTATTTCTTACTCAGGTAAATTTGCCAAGCATTCAACAATAACAAACCCCTTCAAAAAAATAAGACAGCTGTGGGTCTTGATTCCTTGATTTTTACAGGTATAACTCAAACCCTCAAGAGTATTAGTAGGGCTGGGGAGCAAGGGAAAACACTAGACAGAGTTAAGCTGCTAAACACCAAGGAACAAACAAAATGGTCAGAGACACCTGCTGGTCAAAGGAGGTAACAACTGACAGGACAAGGCAAGGCCAGGACAGTCGTGACTGTCTCTCTCTCTCCCTTTCTCTTTCTCTCTCTCTCTCTCTCTCTCTCTCTCTCTCTATCTCTCTCTCTCTTTCTATATATATATATATATATATATATATATATATGTGTGTGTGTGTGTATGTGTGTGAATGTGTATGTCTGTGTGTAAATGTCCTAATAACCCCTACATATAAACTCCAATGTCTGCATTTCAATGGCAAACTTTTTTTATGTTGCCAATGTGTAGCGACTGAGGAGGGCAAAAACGTTGAGTGTCCTTTGCCCCACAGATTTCTGTAATCTGGATAAAGTAAATTTTGGATTTGTATATGCCTGCACAAGTATACTGTTTATTTAAAATACACTGGCTGTGAATTATGGCTCTTAATGATTACTTAAATGCCATTTCTTTGCACTATTACAACAATGATGCTTCCAAAGAGGCACACTTTTGTTTATTTAAATTTTCCATTTTATATTGCCGTGTGTCATTTGTGTGTTTACAGTTTATGCAAAGTGATTGATTTTTTCCTTCGCCCTCTCCTTCTGCAACTTTGTTGGGCAGTGTCATGCTTACTGTCACTGCTGCTGTAAAAACAGTTACTAAAAAACACTGTGACACTGCTTTTACAAAAGTCTCTGTGGCTGAAATGGAAAATCCAGTGCCTATAATGTGTCACAACTGAATGTCCACGTCAAGCCTCAATTTTAAATTTTGTTTTGGGACGAAAAAAGTTTTTCTTTATGATTTTGTTGTCATTACTCCTTGCATGAATCAATTTTAAGATGCGTTGCTTGTGTTGTTGGAAATTCTGCTGAGTGCATATAGCTAAACATTCCATACATATCACAATATAATGCTTTCCAGTGGTGTAGTCATTTTTTAATGAAGAACAGTAATTAATGTGGCGCTCAGTGTGAAACTGTGGCAGTCTGGTATTATAAGCAAGCTTTACTCTGTCCTCACTTATACAACCCCTAGCTGCTGTTAGACGTCCTATTGGATTTAAAACAACACCATGCTGTTTACATTGGCTTGGGAGTCATGTACTTCATATTGTTTCAACATATTAAAGTCACTGTTGCACACTGTTTGGACACCCCAGAGAAAGTTAATAGAAAAATAGTTGTTTTATTCCCCCTGTTTCTCATATGTATTTAAATAAAGGAAAACAGATCAAAAATGATTCCTATAAATTATATATACATTAAAATTATATAAGGTATATATAGGTATATATAATATGCATATATATATATTGCTTATACTTACAGTTTACTTTTGGTTAAAATTGTTAAAAGTCTATGGTGCAACTAGTACTGAAAATAGGACAATAGTACATCAATGGCACTGGAAGTATATTTGAAAGATACTAAAACATCAAAGACCAGCTTTTCCTCTGTATTTTTTACTTATTTTTAATGAGTTTTATGTTTAATGAGAACCTGAATATTTTAGATAATTTTTATTGTCTGATATCATGCATGTGAAAATTTCAATGTACTAAGTGTACACAAATCTTGAAAATGATTGTTCAATGAAAGAAGTTTACTATAAATGATGAGTGAAATCTTAGAAGCAGTGCTGGGGCATTAGTTAATGCAGAGATGCTGCATTAGTGCCAATTAAATGCTAAATGTTTTGCCTCAATGAAATATGATACTGGACCGGATCACAAGATGAAAGCGATGATCACCTCATTTGTAATGCACTGATTTCCAGTAAAGGTTTAATAATAATTATTTTTAACAGGTCTCTGTGATAAATTCCTCCTGCAGATATTACAGCCAGGGCTTGAAGACCTAGCTGAACTGTGCTCAAACTGCTGTTTGCATACTTATAACTTTCTTGTCGAAATGGACTATAAAACAGAGAGCTTTATTATGACATCTGTGTGTGGTTAACAGGTTTCTGGGCTCCAGTATGATGCCTGGCTTTAGCATCCCACAGAGAAGTCTACCTGCTGGATTCTGCTCGGTTTTTTCTGGCAAATCCGACAGCATATCATGCAATAACTCTAACCTAACCTGATCTCTCGGTGTGGTTCCCACAAAGAGTGCACCTTTTCACTAAACTGTCCTCTCCACCTGGACTCGAATGGCCTGTGGTATCTTTTCTTGCCAGGAAAATTCTCTTGGGTTCCATGTTGAAAAGCGGAAGCATGCTGAAATGCTGAAATGGGTACTTTTGCATTCTTTTGAATGTAACATTTGACTTGAGAGAAAAATGTGTATGTACTTCCCAACTTTATGACCTAATAACTCCAAAAGTCTGAACAAGTTGGCATTTGGAATCTGTCTTCCATGACTGTTCAGATTTGGGGAGTAAGACCACCAGATACTGTAGCTGCAGCCTACAGCAGAGTACTTCCAAAGTAGCTCTTTGTTGTAATAAACAATGATACTATATAACAGCATAGCTGCTGTTAACTCTATGACTTCTCATTGCAGCCTGATCATCTTATGGATGCAGTCTGTGGGAATCTTGCTAATGACATATAGTCTTTGATGTGTACTTACTGGATTGCCTATCATAACTATACTAATTCAGGCATATTTAGATGTACTGGTAATGGAGTCTCCTTCTATTCTACCTCACAGATGAGAAACACATCAGTTTTGCCTCTTATGAAAGGATTCATTAAGTGTTGAACACTGTACTTAGCTCCTGCAATATGTGAAACCCTTAAAAAGGGCAGAAGAGGACTGCTCTAATTGGTCGACATACTAAATATTATGAGTTGTACAAGATGCCTTCTGGTGCCTGATGCTATAAGTGGCCATTGAAGATCCCACCAAATCGAATTACCTGTTTTGGATTTCTAGAGGTCACTCACATCCCCTGACTTAACATTGCTTATAAATATAACACAGGGAGATAAAGTCAGGAAATGATTTCTCAGTCTGCAAACACAGAGATGTGAATGTAAATAGTGTATGCTACTTTGTCAGCTGGGAGTGAAAAGCACTTTCCCTACTCATTGCACTTTATATCAGAATTTTTTAATATATTATTTGCACCACTGTAAACGATACGATGGCACAACCTAGATTTATACAATGACACAATCAAGTTATATAAAGGTTACCTTGATAAACTATATTCCTGTCATCTTAAATGGTAAGGTCTTGCGCTTGGTATTTTGGCAAAGGAAGAAATTTTGACAGAAGTCTGACTTGTGTTCTGTCTTGCTTGTGATAGGCCTAAGCAACCCCCACCCCAAACCCTGACAAAGACAAGTGGTTACAAATACATGAATATATGGGAGATGGATGGGGGGCTAAGACACTATGCTTGTGATCAGAAGCTCACTGGTCTCAAGACCCTTAAACCCCATTTGCCCCAGGGACTGCTTAACCTTGTATTTTTCCCAAAAATGTACACCATCTGCTAAATAGAATGCAAATTAAAGTATCACACAGTACAGGTACAATACACCTCTCCTACGTAGTTTTCTTGTCACATGTAAGTACATACACAAAATCAAAAACATTTTGACTCCACGTACCTTCAGTACATGATGCTACTAACCTGGGATCAGGGATATTTTCAAAGTCTCGGTGTGGAGAAGCAATTCAGTGTTTTACCACGCTTGCCTAAACATACATAAAGGTCCGAAAGCATGATGTAATGAGGGAAGTACCCTGGTTAGAGTGTTGTAATTTAGTTTGGATTATGTTCGTGTATTCATCAGTGTTGTTAGTTTCATTATGTTGATATATCTGCAGGGGGCGGCACGGTGGTGCAGTGGGTAGCACTGTCGCCTCACACCTCTGGGACCAGGGTTCGAATCCGGCCCAGT
>JAODKK010000093.1:16539892-16606979 GCA_026774405.1 Petrocephalus microphthalmus | reverse complement strand
ACCTTTGGGATGTGGTGGAACGGGAGATTCGCATCATGGATGTGCAGCCGACAAATCTGCAGCAACTGCGTGATGCTATTATGTCAATATGGACCAATATCTCTGAAGAATGTTTCCAGGACCTTGTTGAATCTATGCCATGAAGGATTAAGGCAGTTCTGAAGGCAAAAGGGGGTCCAAACCGGTACTAGCAAGGTGTACCTAATAAAGTGGCCGGTGAGTGTTTAGCTGTATAATTAATTTTGAACTCCAAAATATCAGAAAAGCTTCCAATATCGTGACGTGAACTTCCAAAATTGCTGTATAGCGGCTATGTGATGGGTCTGGCGGTTTTTTTTAGCTGAAATTATTTTGACATACAGGAAGCCTAGAAAGTAAATAAAACAAAAGAGTTTAAGTCAAAGTTATGACAGACAGTCAAGGATACACCAAGTGGCTAAGTGGCACATATGGCTAATCTTGCATTATTGGTTCTGCTTTGCAATACTGACAGACTGCATTTTCATTCACTGTTAATGTGAAGTGTTTCCATTCAACGGATGCTTTCACTCTTTATTTAAACCTTAATCCTCTGTGTACCATCTTCCTTCCTCCATATTGCCAGAAAAATTTAATCGGATCGTTTAAATAATCGAGTTTAAGTCAGTAATCGCGACAGCTCTAATTTAAATTTCCTACTTTCTGCCCAGTCCGTAACTAAGCATGTATGTAATTGTGTTTTGACAGTGAAGCTGATTGGGACTGATCTGTATAAGAAGTGATCTGGAACGGAGTGCGGTGAAGGCAATGAATGGAGGGGTGACTGCCAAGTCATCTTCTCAGGAGAAGGACACCATAGACGTCCACACACGCCACCACAGCAAAGCTAAGTGCATCTTGGATGATGTGAAAGATCTAAGTCTCCCTGCTAACAGGCTGCTTCCCCCATTGGCCGAAAAAAGGAATGGTAGGGGTCTTACGTCTGCTTTTCGCTGGAAATGTCATGTACCTACAGATGATCGCTATCATTTGTTTTGCCAAAGCTCAAAATAAGGACGAAAATATTGTTAAAATAATAAATAGCAAAAATAATAATAAAAACAAAAAAAAGTTTTTTGTAAAGTAGTACAAATGCAAGTTTTCCTTGACTTATGATCATGCTCTAAATTCTGCTACGCAAAGTAATTCATGGGACATGTTGCCGAACTGTAATTCCAAAGCAAAGATTACAGTTGTTTTTAAGTCTCCTTAAAACTGAGATTACTGGTTGTATTACTGATAAATCACTGGCAATGCAGATGACTGCATTGTAATACTAACTATTGGAATCTGACCAAAAGGCACAGGTTATAGAAGGTCTTATTTTGGGGCTTTGACTAATGTATTGCACATATACAAATAGAAGCAATAAATCATAGGAAACTTAATAAGTTCACTTTTTAAGTCATACGTATCTTATCCACAGTGTCTGAAGACATATAAACCAAATTAAGACACAATATTAATATTAATACACACCAAATTCTCCAAACCGTGCCTTTATGGACTTTGCTTTATGTACTGGGGAACAGTCATGCTAGAACAGAAAGGGCCTTCCCCAAACTGTTCTCACAAAGTTGGAAACATAAAATTGTCCCACAATGTCTTGGTATGCTGAAGTATTAGGAGTTCCCTTCACTCAAACTGAGGGGCATAGCCCAACCTCTGAAAAACAACCGCATACCATTATCCCTCCATTGCCAAACTTTACAGTTGGCACAATGCAGTCAGGCAGGTGATGTTCTCCTGGCCTCCGCCAAACCTAGACTTGTCCATTAGACTGCCAGACAGAGAAGCGTGATTCATCACTCCACAGAACATGTTTCCGCCGTCCCAGAGTCCAGTGGCGGCGTGCTTTACGCCCATCCTTCTGACGTTTGGCATTGCGCTTGGTGAAATGAGGCTTGCATGCAGCCGCTCAGCCATGGAAGCCCATTCCATGAAGCACGGTTCTTGTGCTGGGGTTAATGCCAGAGGAAGTTTGGAACTCAGCTGCAGTTATTGAGTCAACAGAACACTGGCGACTTTTACATACTACGCGCCTCAGCGCCTCGGCGACCGCGCTCGGTTACTTTACGTGGCCTGCCACTGCAATGCTGGGTTTCTGTTGTTCCTAAATGCTTCCACTGTGCAATAATACCTCATATAGTTGAAACTGGAATATCTAGATGGGAAGAAATTTCATGAACTGACTTATTGGCATCCTATGGAAGGTGGCATCCTACAGTATGTCATTAACATGCTTGAATTCACTGAGCTCTTTATATGATCAATTCTTTCACAAATGTTTGTAAACCTGACTGCATGGCTAGGTACTTGATTTTATACACCTATGGGTCTAAATGAAATACCTGAATTCAATGATCAAGAGGTGTGGCGTGTCGCAATACTTTTGTACATATATTGTATCTGTAAACAGACTTGTATTATATTTATATAATATTATATAGTTTAATAAATTATATTTTGATTATATTAGATTATAATATAGATTATAATCTAATATAATCAAAATATAATTTATTATATTTTGTGAATAGTAATTAACAGATTTTCTGTCTTCCATACTTTGGACTTTTTAGCATATGACATCATTATGACATTATTGTATGCTATGAATTATTGTATGTACTATAAATTGGGGATGACAAAATAATTTGATTTAAAAAATACCTTAAAATCTGCTTGAATAGGTCTCTGAGGTAACATTGGATACTTTATATAATTATAATTAGCATTACTTCCCGTAATGTAGGCAGAAATTGCCTGTAAAATGTGGAAGTGTTTGTATTATATTAGATATTCTTAGCTCATGGACTAAAAATAATTCTAGCTCATGGATGGATGGGTATTTTTAGCTCATTACATTTTTCATTCTTTCGAATGGTGCTGAGAATTTTGCTTGCCCCATATAAAACATCATATGAACATACTTATGATATGACATTTAATGTCTTTTAAAAGCTTTAAAAACACTGAAAGAGAGGTTTTTGGATACCAGCTAGATGTCAGAAATAATGTAATTGATTAAAAGTATGAAAGACTTCATGAAATGAACTAAGGGTTTCTATATGTATGTATGTTTAGCACATCTTTACATACATGTTTAACACATCTTTTATGTGTTAGGAATAGTTTCCTCTAAGAAATGCTATTACTTTGGCCCACATACATACCAGGTAAATAGGTAAGTATGCAATGCATACTCTGGTTCTGCCAAACAGCTCCCTTGGCCAGATAAAACAGGACCGTTTGAACAGTTTATTAAAACCAGCTGATGATTAATCCGGTGCTGAAATATCAGCACACTCTGCTTTTCAGCTTCATAGCCTAATCAAACTAGCTTAAATGCCACTTGAATCACAAGGTTTGAGATGAAAGTATCTGAGGAATCCTATGATATAAATTTTATTTTTGGAATGATGTAGCCCTGGGCTCACCTCTCACAGTGAGAGAAATACAGTGTTTCCTACTTCACTTTTTAGGGCTGACTCGTTTTTCCATGATGTCATGTGGAAGGGTGAAAGTAAATGAAAGAGGTTGCAGAACATAAATTACAATCTCTTCAAGTCTGGCCATTCAATTTTTTACCAGGCCCAAGGCAAAACAAAGACTTCAGAACTTAAACATGCATTTTAGAACACGTGCCAGAGTTTTAAGGATTCAAACATTCAAAATTGAAATAACAAAAAACTGTGAAGTTATGGTGCCCAACATACCTGAAAAGAATAACAAGAATAACTTTCATTATTTCCATTATGTTGTATTCAGGTCCCTTCAGGTACTTATCTTAGTATTTGAATTTGCATGCTTACTTTTTGTGAAACATGCCGTACATTTACACATGTATTGTGCATTGTGCCAATACACATAATAAGAACCATTGCTGCATTATTACAAATGCACTTCAAATTAGTCGGTCGTGTATGGCCCACACATAACAAGTGAACACTCCTGATAGTGATAAATGAAAGAAAACAAAAGAAATATGCAGAGAATAGAAAGGGTTGTTCTGTTTGATCAGCCAGTTGGTGGCTCAATGTATTTAATCAGTAGCCATTCTGCACATGCCATTTGGAATGGGACCTCTGTATTTCTAAGGCTCACAGATGTTATGCTGTTGTAATATTTTCATGTAGGCCCAGAATTTCCCATGGACATGGGAAAGAAGAAGAGAATATTACAAAAATTCGAGTTTAGCTGATGCTTATAAAAAACTGGAATATTGAAAAAGAGCAGCAGTATCTGATATTTCACTCGATTCATCTCTGGGATTTTCTGAATTATTTCAGTTTTCTCGCACACTTTGAAACTAATTGATACGTATTGATCCCCACGGGGAAATTCTCTTGTCAAGCAAGAACCTTCCAATCACAGACACAGAGGCTTAGCTCACTGATCCACACACTGTATTCCTGTATGATAGGAATACAAGTACTGTGTTTGCTAGTTATGAGAATATACATTGCATTCCAAGGAGTGTAAGATGTCAAAAAAATCACGATGTATACTTTTGCATGTTATGCAGTTTTATATATTTCACATATTTTACATAGAGAGTAATTCTGTTCATTGTGCATTTTTCTTGTGATTAAATCTTGATATCCTCAGGAAACTTCAAGCCCTTAATAGCTAAAGTGCCCTTGCGCTGTCACAATTTCACTGAGGCACAGATTTAGAACTTAATTTTAGTTCATAAACGTTGTAATGAACTTGGAGAACAAACACCTGTTTATCTGATGTAGCATTTAACAAATAATATGAGCCCGCCTAATCTTATTTTGCTACATGTTTAATTGATTTGAAAACAAGATGGCATTTGAGGAACTTAACTTGATGAATGAAGAGTTAGGAAATATAATATGTATTGTTTACCAAATACAGTTATCATTTAATAACAATCAAAATCCATCTTCATCCCCCATAACAGCTATCCAGTGTAGTGTTGCAGTAAGCCTGAAGCCTCTCTCAGGAATCACTGGGCACAAGGCAGGGAATTATCTTGAAAACGATGGCAGTAACTGTCAAAGTAGTTTAACTATTTATTTTTCATCACATGAAGATCTTAATGTAAGATTTTAATGTATGCTGCACTTTTGCTATCATCAAAAGCTTACTGGTATATAGATTTGGGACAGCCCACTGGCACAAATGCTTTGCTTTTTAAGATGATAACTCAAAAACCATTTGGTGGATCTTTTTCAAACTTTGCAAAGGCATTGTATCTGTGACAAAATAGAAAATATAAAATTTTGCGAGCAATCACTCCGAAAAGCAGTGTCACATAGTGATAGCAAAAAAAAGGGCAGTTTTGACACTTAAGACGATAGCTCAAAAAGTTTTCGACAGATCTTTTTTTCAAACTTGGCACAGGCAAATTTTGAGACATATTGACCTAAAATTGCAGCGCAGGAAGGGGGAAAGCAGATGACATTTGACTTTGTGAATATGTGGGTGAAGAACTGGACCTGATCTGAATTTTGAGACAAATCGCAGCAAGAATGAAGCAAAGAGAAGGAATGAAATATGGGGCTTAAGCAAGTATACAGGATGCAAAGATGTGTACTATCTTTTTTGTTGTGTTGAACATGAGTTCAGGCATCAATCAAGATAAAGTCACTTTTTTGCCAATATTCCTTATGTTCTTTAATGAATAATAATACACTGTGTCTGGTTTTGAACCAATATGGAATGTGATTTAGCATTTAGTGGTTTAGCATTCAGGTAAAACACATACAGTATATTGGCTTTCAGATTTCTAGTTGATCCATCCAGTACTCTTAGAAATTGTACAGGTTGGTGAGTATGTGAGGAGTATAGATTAGATGGGAAGAGCCAGTAATGTGGCTATCATGACACTGTGGGCTATCATTACAATCACTGACAATGCTGGCGGCAAGTTATTTGCCACTAATTGCCAACAGTAAATGTAACACAGAACTGTCTATTTTTATTATTATTTCTGTGAAATATAAATAACTGTGATCGTAGCAAGATTTTTACTAGTGCTTTATGAACATTTGAAAAATTGAGGCAATATATTAATTTTCAAATAAAATTTGCAGACAGGTTTTCATTTCAAAATACAAAAAGTACTTAAGTGCTTAAGAAATCAAATGTATAAGAGTTTATGTGTTGCACATTTTTGAAATAATAAGTGGTATACATAAGGGATCATATTGTATTTATTAAAAATTCATATAAACGCATTCAAAGAATGCAAACCCAGAAAGTATTCAATTTTAAGTGTATAGGGTGACTGTAATACAACAGACAAAATTGTGCGGTTTGTTTTGACAGTGCTTTGCAAATCAACACTCGTTATTCGTGTCATCGATATTGAACATTTTATTACACAATACAACTTCTGGGCTGCTTTCTGAAGGTGTTTTGAAGTTAGTTTTCAGTTGATTTCGTGGCAGCTGCATTTGAGAGATTAAACTCATCTGGATATAATTTTGCATCATTTGGAAGGCTTACAGGGGCCTACCACAGAGATCTCTGAGGTTACTAGAACATTCAGTCCAGAAGATTAAGATACAACAAGCATAAAGCATTAGTCATTAATTACAAAGTTTGTCGCTAATCCGTTATTTATCAACTAACTTCTGGGGCTTTACAGGATGTTAAGTTAGAAAATAAGGAATGGAACCTTCTCCTGGAAATGCAGAACTGTACTTTTTCAGTGAAAATAATGATTTGACCTTACAAACGGAATTTAATAATTATCTTGAACTTATAACAAATATCTTTGTATTCACCAAGTATTTCTGTTTTTTAACTATTTATATATTTTTGGCAGTTGAGCATGTTTTACATTACTAATAAAAATTATATTGTTTATTCATGTACTGAATATTACAGTTCATATGGTCATAACTAATAAAAGCAAAATGATTGGTCCAAGATTCTCTCTGGGCCAATTTGGAATGCAGTTTTTGTTTGTTGTTTTATACATCTAATTCATCCATGAAATTATTCTTACATATGAAATTGCTTAGTTTCATCATTTGCTCATAATTTTAGGCTAGATTGAATCCACTTTGAATCCAAAATTAGTCTAGCAACCAGGTATACCGAAAGAAATGCCAGGTGTTTTTTTTCTGTCCTCACACTGCACTCCCTATTGGAGTACCGTCTGGAGGCTGTTTTTTTTATTCTCCTCCTCTCTCCTCATGTAATTCGGTTTCTCTGTTCTTCCTGTATACCCTGTCTTCCCGACCTGTCTACCCCCTATGATGTGATGTTTGTGTATATGTTTGGTGGCCACTATTTCGCTGGTACTTGTGACTAGTGACAAGGTATATAGCAACAGCAATAAAGGTCTTTCATCATCATCATCATCATCATCATCATCAAATGTAATCCACATCAAAAGAAATAATTGAATAAATAAGATCCAGTTTAAATAGAATGAAAATAACCGGAATGTATTCTTGGTTTAAAGTCTCTATACACTGAGGGGGCAAAACATTATGACCACTCCTATTTGAAGCAAGTAATGTTGACTAATGTTGAATCTTGTAAAAAATGGTGCATGACAAGGTCTGCAATATATTAAATGGCTAACAACTGGTACTTGTGGTTAACATGTTGAATGCAGAAGAAATGGGTGGGAATAAAGATCTGAGCAACTTTGATAAAGGCAGAATCACTTTGGGCAGGTGACCAAGTCAGAGCATCTCTGAAATGGCTTTTGGGGTGCTCGCGGTCAGCCACGGTTAGTACCGACTGAGAGTTGTCAGTAGAGGGGAAAAAAAACCATGTACCGCCAACTGCATGTTGGGCAGCCAAGACTCGTTGATGCAGGATGTAAATGAAAGCAATCTTGTCTGGTACGAACCAATATAATGGCTTCTGTGGCACAAATGGCTGAAATATTTAATGATGGGGACGGGAGTAATATGTCACGGCACGCAATGCATGGAGCCTTGTTGCGTATGGAGCTAGGATCCGTGGATCGGATTTGTTGATGCAACAGAAGGAGGGATTCATCAAATTCCATTGCTCCGTGGTCCAGTTCTGACTCTCACATGCCCATAGCAGGCACTTTCAATGGTGGACAGGGTTCAGCATGGGCACTCTGACTGGCCTGCAGCTATAACGCCTCATAAGCAACAGGATTTCCCGCCACGATCAAAATAATCTGTCATAAGATAAACAGTATAAATAGCCAGTCGCTATGCAAACATTGACAATGAATCTCACTGTGCAGTGTACAGTACAATAATAGAAGGCAGCTTTACAATAGACAGGAGTAGGGTACTCCTCAAACAAGTAAATTAAATTCCTCCCAGCTGACTGGGATCGGGGCAATTAGATGAAGGTGCCGTCGAGCAACTGAATTGTGTCGGGTACAAAAAAGTATATGAAGCTTTTGTTGTTTCTCCTTGAGGGGCTTCATATCTGTGTGAGTTCTCTGTAGAACGGATAGTCATCATTGCTCAGTACAGGGAGTAGTTTGGACGCCACCCTTTTCTCCACCACCTCTTCAAGGGTTTTATAGCCTCAGCCCTATGACAGGGCCGGGCTTCTTAATCAGTTTTGCTAGCCTGAAAGCCTCCGTCAGCTTGGTGTTACTCCCTCAGCAAACTGTGGCAACGAACAGGCCACTGCTAACAATGAACTGGTTGAACATGTGCAGCAGTTTTCTGTATGTACTGAAGGACACGAGTCTCCGTAGGAAGTATAGTCTACTCAGTCATTTCCTTGTAGAGTTTACCTCTATTGTCATTGCAGTCCCGTTTGTCATCTCCACAGTTCTTATAGCACTGAACCATCTCCTCAGTCTACCCCTGGATAGAGACAGCTGTTCATGCTCTTATGTGATCGCTGGAGTTTACCCCCGGCTCCTTGGTCTTACTGACTTTCAATGGTAGGTGGTTTTCCTAACACCATCCCGTGCAGTTATGGAAACTGTTCAGTTGACTGGACATCAGGGTCAACTTTCATGCATCTGGCATGACGCTTGCGCTTTCTGACGCTCATACTCATGCAAGAAATCTTTCAGGAAATCTATATTATTCTATTATAAGCCTACAATATAGATATAAAAATATAAAGCCAAAAGCATTGGGGTAGTTTGCAAACCCTATAATAAAACTGTCACATACATGTAAATGTGTGTGCAGTCTTGTCTCAAAAATCTCACGTCTGCCAGCTAACCAAAGTTAGCAACCCTGGGACATTGATACTTACATTTGCTGTAAGCTTATAAGAATTTTAACCTTCAGCCAAGAACTGTTCACCAATTAGGAACGAACAGTTGACATTAAATATAAATAAGGACAATGATTCTGTATACCAAAGCAATGATACTCTATTCCTTCACCTTAGTGAACCAACAGAAAACAGATAAGTAACAGATTGTTTATGTAAACACATTCTTTTAAGTAGAACATCCACCTGGAAGCCAGATGTACAAATCTATGACCATTCCTTAACACAGGAGCAGGCTGAACATTTTGTTCGTGGGTAGTGACGTAATACATTTAGCAGCATGAATGTGTGAAGTTGTGCTTTACACCGTGCATCACCATCATCTGCACAGGAATAATGTGCTGTTTACTAAACAAATGAAGGAGCCACACTTATGCTACCTGCTTTCTGTAAGTTTCTTTAAAAATATAACTGCACACCTCCAGGGTTACACTAGGTTCCTGTGTTTGACATTTGCATGCGGTTTATATAGGTATTATATAGGGATTCTGGTTTCCTCCTGAGTCCTACTGTGCATTTTGGTGTCTCTAAAGTGCACTTGTGACTGTGTGTGTGAGTTTGCATCTTCTTGTCGGCTGGCCTCCTGTCCACTCTGTCCCCTGTCTCGTGCCCTGGGCTTCCAGCCATAGAATCTGCTGCAGTGTTTCCCAACCTGGTTCTTGGTGACAGTCCCAGACAGTCCATGTTTTCGGGAGCTGGGAGGGAGCTAAAATGTGGACTGTCTGGGGGTCCCCAAGGACCAGGTTGGGAAACACTGCAGACCTGGATAAGCGGGTATGAAAAATGGATGGATGAAGACGTACAGTATTATCTACTCTTTGTTATGTTTTTGATTTCGCAACAAAGTAGAATCCTCTTTAAATTCCCTTTCAGTAAATAGTAGATAGTACTTGTATTGGATGGGGATTGTTTCAGCTCGGTGATGTAATGTTTAAAGTGCAACCTGATATTTTTGGAAAAGGCATTGACCTGAAGAAACCTGCGGCTGAGACATGAACCCAACCACAATCACATCTTATTTAAGAATAATGATGAAGAATTTATCACTTACTGGCTACACGATCATGTTTTACAAGATGATATAATGCTGGCTTGTGAAAAGAACATTCAGAGGGAATGACTAAATCTATAGAATTGTATCCATTTTCATTCATCAGTAGGAATAAGGGGTGATAAAGATTGTTGGTTACTGGACATTTTTCAGAAAATGTGCAGTGTGAATGGAAACGTTTAGGTCATTTAATTCAAAAGTATATTTAAAGACATTTTACAAGGTGATAGTAAACTAATGTTGAACATTTAAATGGAGCCGGAGGGCACTGATGACCAAAAAATAGCCTCTCAAGTTATTTTAAAGTAAAGTCCTGCACCACATACATTTGTTCTGAATACTTTAAACCTTGGATTTTACAAAAGCAAAGATTAATGAATAGTATCTTTTTCCACGTCTTATATTGTGGATACAAGAGATTTCGGTTATGCATTTTGCTAAGGAAAAATCTTCAATATGAAAATGAAAACAGTAACATGATATACCTAACTGATCTTGTTCAAGAGAGACATAAAAGAAACAAGTTTTCTCCTTGGAAGGTGATTTGAAACAAATCAAATAATAATAATAACAATGGTAATGCACCAAAGTATGATAGCACTTTAGTATTCTAAATCTCTCTATCGAAAAATAACAGGGGTTACCAATGAAAGTAATGGCCAGTAGTCTTGTTAGAAATATGCTTCAGCAAAGCTTAGAAAATGATTAAGTTTAGACATAAAAAATACTGTGGGGAATATTAAATTCTCTAAACTACAATGAATCATATAGTCTCATAGTCATGTAGTTGTTCTCATGTTGATTTCGCACTCTCATGCCATCTTCTATTTGATGTTACGCTTGTGAAATCAGTGACGTACACCTTCATGTACTGGATTTTAGGTAAACAAACACGTTTGTGACAGGGTGATAACTAAAATATAATATTCAATTAAATTTGAATTACTTATTGATTGACTAAGGAGCACTCTTAGTTCCACCTTACAGTTTAATTGTTCGGGAGAATTGTTAAGTCACCTCAAGTTCCCTCTTCAGTTTTGGAAGTGTGGCTCTGAGGTCTTGGAAATATGGTCCATAACTCTACTGGGGAAATAAATTGATTTAATCCACCAAAGGAATAAGAGGCATCATTTGAGAGTGTTTTCCAACTGTATACTGAAAATCCTGTTTCATCCTGTCTGTCAGGTGCCATGCCTCAGCTTTGGTCGTGTTACTAATTCTAGTGTCGCTCACCCTGTCCATGTAACCATTCCATGAAGCTATTGTTATGCTGGTGGTCCCACTTGGACAAATGCATAGTATTTGGAGCTGGTGTGTGGCTTGAAGATTGCTGTTCGAGCCCCGGCCTTGGCAGAATAGTTGCGTGTTTGTGGGTTGTTGATATTAACCCCCTGCATCATTGGCGCGCCATGCAGGCTGGCACTGTCCTGTGACCCCAAAGATTGCTCTTACTTCTCCGTGTGACTCCTGCTGCAGAAGATGGGGTTGGCGAAGAGAAGCGTTCCAATGTACTTCTGCAAATGACAAATTGAGGGCCCTCATTTTTATTTTGGGCCATGGAAATAAAGTAGTTTTTACATTCATTTATATTCTGTAAGATTAGCAGTCTGGCAGCTTTTGAACGAGATTTATTTGATTGTTATGTAAGATTACCTGAAGTTTTTGGGGCATTATTTATTTGTCCATAGCTCAAATTATGTGGACATTTTAGTATGCACATAGCAGGCATTACTGAGGATATTGACCTGCGATTTTGGCAACAGAAGGAGCTGGTATCGATTAAATGTTAATTTTAAAAGCATTCTTCATGAAACTAGAATTTGGAAAAAAGTTTGTTTGTTACTGAGATTCCTGACAAAACTTTCCATTATGCTAGCCAAGTTAGTGCAGAACTGGATTAAAATGAATGCACGGTCTGGTCTTGAAAACCAGACAATCAAGAGCGTGAGTTAGTCGATCCCCAGAGTTTCATAGCTGCGGCCTTCGTACCTTTTCCGATTAACCTTATTTCCACGCTTAATTTACCAAGTGAGTGTCTTGCACTGCTGCAGCTGTCAGAAGCTGCCATACCCTCTCTTAGTTTGTTGATCCTGGTAATAATATCTATATCATATTTCATTAGATTTCCTTAAAAGAAGCAAAGACGTGTGTCACTTTTGAATATGACTAGGCCAGTTGATCCCCCCGAAACCTCATAGAAAATGGAAGACCGTTGTCACGGCGAGGAAGGCAGCCAGGAGCAGGGATTCGGGGAAGGTGGGCAGGCAGAGCTCTGACGGCAGCACTCCCAAAGAGACATAAGCCACACAACCGTCATTTTAGTTTGCAGAATTGCATGAACATGCATGACTCTTACAACCTCAGCTATTATTATTGTTAAACCTTAAACTTAAAAAAACAAATGGTGTTTTTCATCTTGCACTTCACTTTACAGGAAGCGATAGTCTTTGTTCTTACATTTTGAGAATTCGATAACTGTCTTCTTTATAGTCCATATTGGTGAAGTAATTTTCCCATCCATATAATATAACTGATAATCCAGTACTGAATTGTGGTGAGCCTTGAGCCTGTTCCCGGATGCCCAGGGCTCAAAACCCAGGATGGGGTGAAAGACCAGGGCTAAACAATTACACACATGGAGGGCAATTGTGAAACATACATTGTGCCAAAACATATGTTTTAGCCTCCTGTCAATAGAACTACAATGAAAAGACAGGCCTTGTCTTGGACTTAAAGACCCATAACTACAGGGCTAAAGCTTCTAAATCAGGACATAAAAAAAAAAAGTGAAAATAAATTAAATCGCGGGAGAGGATACAAAAGGATTCTAACATGTTTCAAAATGGAATTCATATGAGTTCTATATTTAACAACTCAGGGTATAGATTTTACTATGCCAGGCATGTACTAGAAGGGAAATAGGGAAATGCAAAGTTAGAACCATATGTTAATTGTAAGGGAAAACATATGGTGAGGATTAAAGTCATGCTATCGATGGGAATAGACTGAGCTAAGACAAGTGTAAAGGAAGTCTGGATAACACATCTGTCACTTTCTTGACACAATGAATTAAAGCGATGAAAACAGACAGCAGACAGTAGACACTACTGGAAAATTTGATTATTAAAATTGAAATAGAATTGCTGTATCATTAACTGGAATGCATCTCTCGCATGTCATGCTTCTAATTACAGTACGTACATCAGTATATATATATTTATCTGATGCCTGCCCCAAATTAATCTATAATCTATAGGCATGCTAGACCACTTTAATCTGTAGGCCTACATCAGGGGTGGGCAGAAAGGGTCGTCGTGTATGTGGGTCAACTCTCTAATTAGGTGACTAATTTGGGGACTGATTGGCCGAACGGTCCTCACACCTGGGTTTGAACAGCTGACCTAAAGGTTATCCCGAAAGCCTGCATACACACTGGCCCTTTTCAGATAAGACTGCCCACCCCTAGCCTACATGAATGTCATATTTTTAGGAAACAAAACAAAAAAAGAAAAAAGATATATAAAAAACAGTAACACAGCAGCCCTTCCAAACAAGACCATATTCTTCATGTTTCAAAGAAGTTGTGAGTTTGTTTTTTCACATAGCATTGTTCAAGCACTTAAAATTTTTTTTTTTATTACTTGTAGATCATGATTCTTAACTTAAGTGAGAAAATCTGAGTCACACATAGCATCTAAGGGTGAGCCGCTGCATTGATATCGGTCTTAGTCATGAAAAAATTGTTTCCAGTCTAACAGGATTCTTGGACTTGACAACTACAACCAGTTATTTATAGAAACATATACAATGTCCAGAACTTGTGGTATGCATTATCTGATGTTAGCACTTGTTGTAAATTCTAGCATACTGTATCTCCAAATTTTATTATCCAAAAACTTAACACATTGTTGTTGTGCCCTTGTAGATTTCTCAGTAAGTTAACAGTCATCAACAACTGATTCAGTTCATCCACGTTCTTTCATTATTCTCCAATTCTTGCGTTTTGATGTGGTATTTTTTACGAGGGAAATGATTAATGGTCATTGTTGACACTTCACAACAACAAAATGTGTCCTATCATTTAACCTATATGTGACATGGCAGTAGGCAGCTATTGAGCAGTGCATGGGGACAGTGTCATACTCAGGGTACCTCACTGGTCGGGGAATCAAACCATCAGCCTTTCAAGTACAAGTGTGCCAAGTAACAAGTAACACGTAACCATTAGGCCACCACTACTCCAGAATTGCCATAAGTCCTCAACAAATCGCTATATTCTTTCTACTTTCTATGGTGGCTCTAAAATACTAAATAAATAAATAAACAAATGATGCAACAAATTCAACAATAAACATAAAAACTAAATCAAATCCATGAACAACTTATTTAAAATAGATAAGTAAAATCATTGAAATAGTTCACGTCACATACAATGGCATCAATGACAACATAGATAATGAATCAGGGTATTTATAACTTACAATTAATAACCTGAAAAAAAAAATTCAGTTCAGTCTATCACTTTTTAAGCAGTCTATTTTTAAATGTCCAGATGTCTGGTTAAGACCTTTGAGGACTAATGGACTTTAGATAAAGGCTCCAGTAAAGATATTAATAGTGAGAGAGCTTGTCATGTCGACACACTGAGAAGGTGTTTTCCTGTTTGGAAAACAGTTTGGGTCTAACATTTCTTATAAATTCCCTTACCTGGATCTCTCCTGTCAATTTTGTTACCACTATCCTGAGCATTTTCAAACAAAGGCCTTTAAACACTCACTCTGTTTTGCTTTTTGACTTTTCCACCAGAGAAGAAAAAATGGATGGATGTCTAGAGAATTGTATGATGCATTGCGTAGATGCAGAAGTCAAATAAATGGAAAATGAATGAGAAAATGATAAGGTAGTGGGTAGCACCTCCCAAGAGTGAGAGAATCTCGCCCACACTGTGCGCGTGCAATTGGCATGCTCTCTCCATGGGTTGTCGCCCACAGTTTAAAAGTAAAGATGATTGTGTGTTTGTGTGTGTGTGTGTGTGTGTGTGTGTGTTCCCTGCTATGGGACTGGCGTCCCATCCAGAGTGTTTCCCCTGCCGTGTGCCCTATGCTGCCTTGAGCCCCCCCCCATACATGACCCTGTATATGATAATCTGGATAAACTGGAAGCTGGATGATAACTTGACCCGCAGTGACACTTATTACATAAAATCATCACTCACAGCCATAGCAAATCTGAAGGTGGATGTGGGAAATTATGTAGAATTGCTGAAGAAAAATATTCAAGTATGTAATTGCATATAATAATCTTTCTGCAAAATCATAATCTAATCACTTAAATGAAAATTTAAATTTAATAATGTAGCATTTATTGCGCTACCTTCTATGATTAACCCTGAAAGTCCCTCTGTTGCTCTGTGTATTAATAGAAAATTTCAGGTCACAAAACAACCTTAGTTCTCCCTTATCCAGATTACTTTATCCACTTTCCCTGATTACTACGCTAATGGACAGTCTAGCTGACAGCGCTAACCAGCTGCAGGTGACATAAATGTCACGTGATATCTTGAACCAGTAATGGGATCCTTGACTAGACATGATGCACTGAATCTAGGTGCAAGATAAATTGATCTTTAGGAGTCTGCTTGACCTGCGCTGCATTGCGTGTTTTTAATATAGGGAATTATACCTATGTTTTCCATCATTATGCAGCATGCTCTCATTTAAGCAACTACGTACTTTTTAGTAAATAGCACCCCACACTTTGCTCTCAAATTTGTCTCAAAGGAGAGCGAGGTGGGAATTGCAAAAGGAAATATTTTTATGTACCTGCACAAATGGCAAATAAAGAATCATTTTTAAATACCTTATTTAAAATCTCTGACTAGGCAAAATACTTCTATTCTTTAAAATATATATTATAGAATCTGCCATTTCTGTCAATCACTGTAGGCATCGAGCCTCTAATAGAGCCTTCCTCCCGTGACTATTTATAATTTCTAATCCTGGGGTCAAGTGGAATCTGCCCTTCCAGATAACTTCCATTTATCTCAGGACAAAGCCGCGTTGCCCTTTTGCCCGGCTTGTTTCTGTCAAACAAATGTCACACACTTTATAACATGCGGTCTGAAGGGGTTTGGACCATACCAACAAAAACATTGTTTTTGTCTTTCTCCATTTAGTTAAAAATGTGCTGCATGACAGCGTGTTTCAGCGAGGCATTTAAAACGTGCTGGCTTCAGTGTAGGATACCAAAGGCAAATATTTGCCTTATTCAATGTCCTTTTGTTTTTGGTACACTGGTATGGTTTTTATGTTGAGCCGGAGTTATGTCACATTGCACTCAGATAGTTCCTGTGAATGAAAGCCGTGGGCACAGTTAAGATCACTGGCAATAGCACGGCTGTGACATAATTAGTCCCTCCGTAACTTAACAAAGCAAGTGAGTGCAAAGCTGCTCCTCTTTCAAATGGGGTGTGTTGTGGCCTTGTTGGTGTGTTACATTATCTCAGGTCTAACGTACTACATTTTATCACTTAGCCACACTTATGATATACGGTATATTTATGCATGTGTATGGACTCCTGTGATGGACTGGCATCCTGTCCAGGGTGTCCCCTGCCTCATGCATGACACGTCCTGGAATTGACTGTAGGTTCACTGCAACCTTGTATCAGATAAGCAGTTGGATGGATGGATGGATGGATGGATAGATGGATGGATGGATGGATGGATGTATTGTACACAGTACATCTGTAAGTTTGGAGAAGTCAGGCAGCCCTTTCTGTATATCTGGAATGGTAATTACTTGTGTTCAGACGACACTCCGCTGCGAAAGGGCAAACGGTCTCATGTCAGTGAAACATAAGGGCTCTTAAAAGAGATCTTGCAGTGAACTTTTCGAACATAAAATACGAAATGGGATCTGTGCAACATCAGGGAATATTTTATTCAACATTTCCAATACAAATGTCTTGTGAGCCTCAGAAACGGAGTTTGAGACAGCATGCTACATGATTTTTTTTTTTTTTACATATTTTAAACAAAGCACGAGTAGCTGTTATCTGTAACATAGGGATCTTTATTAATCTCTGAGTGAAACTGTCTCTGTTCAGGATGGTGAACAGGGCAACATGACATCAGGGGGGATTCCAGCAAGGGGCTTTTCTTTAAAAAAACAACCGTTGTACCACCTGTTTCCCATTATTAACAGTTGTACAAAACCACATCTATATTATCTCGATACAAAGCCATGAGTCGATAAATAACCACAGGCATTAAATATATTTACCCCCGATGCCTTTATCTTATCAGTCATACCCGAGTTATTTTACATGGCAATCTGATGTGCCGAGGCTGCCACAGAGTGCTCATTCCTCCGGAGTTTGTGACACGGATATTTACACTAGCAAGAGTTAAAAACGCACAACTAAATTCTATGGCAATTAAATCATGAATACATAAATAAATCAAGAAACACATAAATGGACTGGACACCACCTGGCCCATACCATTTGTTAATGTTTATTGTCAGTATTGTAATGCTAATACTGCAGTTGCCCGGGTTACATAATTTTCACTTAGAAAAAGAATAAAAGTATTTCAGAAATGGTATAGATTATAGATTATAGAAGAAATTTTATATTGTTAGTTTACCAGAAGCAATTTAGAGTTTTGAAGCCTCGACAAATCATAATCAAAATCCCTAAAGTTCATCCTGTTAAATTTTAATTGGATGTAATGTGATAAATAAATGTTTGACTCCAGTGCAAGTAGGACGTACAAAGAAGAATTTCTTTTTTTGTTCCTTTCAATAACTCCAGCTGGTGTTCGGAAGCATTTCCTCCTGAGGGCTTTGATAATGATGCAAATGGTATCCACAAAGCGCTGTCTGTCTCTAGGCCTCTGTCAGCACCTTTGGCAGACGACAGCTCCCAAAGCCCAGACCTCCATCTTCTCTCGCAGGCCAAAGGACCTGTTCTACTGTAGCAGTCACAATAAGGAAACCGTTCCTTTTCAATTACTGTAAATCAGATATATTCATGAGATCTGTTTTTGATTTTTTTTTTTTACAGTGATGTATAAAGAAGCGCCCAAATACTATATTCATCATATGTTACCCGTTTAAGTTTGATTTGGGGAAGATAATACCATTGTGTTTTAATAATGGCAAATGATTTAATGTTGCTTTTATCTGACGTATTTGAGATTGTGGCTTATGCTTCTTAGGACTTTAATCAGCATCATTCTGTCCTCAGAATTTCCCTGTAATTTAATCTAATCTGTTATGTCTGGAAAACTTTTGCTTTTTGTTTTTTTGTTGGGAATTTTGGAGGCCACGAAAACCTTGACTATTTCTGGGCATTTATATTCCTGACCTGTAACTGGAAATCAAATAGATTGGTTTGGATCTAGGTCTGGATCTCAGATAGGACTTAAACAGAAATTTGGTGAGAACATCTTTGTGTAACTCTAAAAGCTTGGAGTTTGGACATGAAAGGTGTTAGGTTACACTGTCCTGGATACCTCATGAAGATGTCCACAGTAGGAAGACTGTTTCTATAAACAACAATACAAGAAGAAAGGAGAAGTGATGATGAATGCATTCAGGACAGTTTGCGAATGTAGGTTAAGGGGACGAGTTTTCAAACTTTCCACTGAAGGCGGAAACCAAAGTCTTGTGTTAGGGATGTGGCACCTGGATCTATTGGCCCCCACTGAGGGGTGTAGGGCCCTTTTTTGGGGTGCAGAGATTTTATAACAGTCTTGTACAGAATCTGTTGATTTGTTTTGAAGACAGTGACAGAGACACTAATGTATCCTTTCTGGGAATTAATGGCTGTCATTTTCAACAAATATTGTCATTTATTTAACTCTTTTATTAAAAGTGCATAGATCAATGGATGCCACAGTGACTCAGCACGTAATATTGCGAATGATTTTGCATCCCTTTGTGCCTGACCATGTGATCCCCGTGATGGACCTTCATACTGATCAGGGCATGCCCTTTCTTCCCCATGCTTTGAGCAATAGGCTTCAGGCTCGCAGTCATTCCATGTTGGATAAACAGTAATGGAAAATGCATGGATGGAACAATACTGTACAGAGCATTCAGAGTCTCCTTAACACCAGATAATATCTGAGAGTTAACCCTGATCTTTGATGCAGAGCTTTGGTACATGTCTACTATTCAAAATAAAACCACTGAAATATCTTTTGGCCTCCTATGCGGCACGAAGCCATCATTCTGGGACATAAGCAGGGGCAGAATCAATTACTCAGATATAAACACATAAAAGTACAGAATAATATTCTGGTGTTTTACTTTGTGCAGTCAAGATTCCATGTGAGCTAACCTATGCGATTTTCTTTTGAATTCCTCTCAGATTACTTTCACCAGCTCAAAAGACCTTTTGTAATTTCACACTAAAGAAAATGCTCCCCATCTTGGATCTGGGGGAATCTCTTCCCAAACTATTATTGTCATTTTTTATGTAGTCTTATTTCTTCCCAAAAGTGCTGTTAATGAAGACCCTGCTTGAGTTAATGAAATATGTTGAAATAACAGTTACTTGGCTGTAACACCCCAAAGTGCTGAAGCATTTCACTCTCTGGCAAGGCTGCTAGACTAGAAATGATCACGGTAACCGTATATTGTAATATCTAGTTTGTAAATCCTATTGGGCATTAGATTTGTGGATGGAGACTAATTAAGTTGCTCTAATTTTAGATGCAATACCATACCTGTTATATTATCTCTGAAAGGGTTGAAGGAAAAGTTAGGGATCGGTGGAAAAGATCTCATAGAACATGTATTGTAATCAAAGTGACACGAGCAACACAGAACAAACACAGAAATCTTGCAGAAGAATCAGTCATGTTTCAGTAGATGTGGGAATTATAAGACGGAGGGTAACAGAACAGTGATAGGGCTGTTGGCTTGTGCTTCTGATAAATGATTTAAGTGCACCATTTGTGAATGTTTACCTGCGGTTTCAGCCGCCCCTCCAAGCCAGTCAGAATGGCGATGGTAAGCAGAGGACTGTAATTAAAGCGACACTGTAACTGAGACCAATGGGCTTCATGCAGATAAGAACCAGCTGCTGCATCTGCCCAGGCAGATTCCCGCAGTGACAAACCAATAGCTCCCTGTTTGTAACGCTAGTGTTTTCCAGAGGTTCCTCGGGCTCTGGGGACAGCACACCGGGCACGACAGGCGATATCTAACCTCTATCTGCTCTACCTCAGCTAAACCTGATCTATAGTGGAGGCAGAGCCAGGCCAGGGGAAAGCAAGCTACCCCCAGGCTATGTCCACGGATATCGGACGTGCAAGATACTACTATACCTAATGAAGATCAAATGAAGGCTATGAGTAGAATCTGCATATTATTATTATTATTATTATTATTATTATTATTATTATAACAAACGTTAGTAACATTCTTCTTTATCTAATGTGCGACCCATTAATTAACTAATTCATTTGACTGAAATGTCTTGTATTTTGGAATAAAACCCAGTTTTCATTTTATAATGCTATTTGGCTAGAGAGGTGAATATCTAGTTGATAATGTATAGCAGATATGACCACTATAAAAATATCAAGATATGTAAGGTAGTGTAGTATTCATTATTATAAGCTTTTAGAGTATGTCATCCCCTTTTTTAAGATTCAGGCAAAAAAAAAAATTATATATATATATATATATATATATACACACACACACACATATTTAGTGTTTTATTGCGTAATAAACCTATTTCTGCTCATATGTAATTGAACGTCTGCAAGTATATTGGCATTACCCTTGCATGTAATTTATATGGTTTTATGGTGTGGACTTATTGCAAAACCACACATTTTAGAATGCTTACAAATGCATTACGCTAAGTTAAATTGTCGATGGAGTCAGCGCGGCTTAAAAGTGAAATATGTTCAGTACAGTTCATTTTACAAATAAAGTAACTTAGCCATCAGGGTGGCATGCTTTTGACGTGAGCACTGTCCCAGCGAACCGTCCCTGCCGAAATCATGTGCACTGTTACAACGAAGCATACATCATAAACGGAGAGCAGTGAGTCATGCCTGGATGTGTTCCAATGAGAAGCTCCAATCAGTTTATTCAGATGAAACATGTCATCCTCATTGACACCAGGCCCAATTAAGGTGGGGATTAAGATAGGACTCCGTGACCTTCACTGGAATTTCACAAGGATGCAATGTGTTCATTGTCAAACTCACTGCTACAACCTCACTTTAAGCACTTTCACCTGCTAATTAACTGATCCAAAAGCAAATCAGTAAAATTTGTGGGTTTACGGCGATCCAAAGAAGCACAGACGAATTTGTAACACAAGACATTTTTATATAAACAGTTTACTTTGATTAAATAATGGACTCAGGTCCAGAACACTTCACACTCAGTTGCTTTGTGTGTGATCTAGAACGAATAGCCAACATACCAAAATTAGTACTGCTGCAGTATTTTAAGCCTCAAAATGCAGTACAAGGTCCACAGTCTCAACAACAGCAATTCTACTTCGTAGGAAGCAAAAGTAACCCCAAAAACTAAAGGAAATGCAAAAAATGTGTTTAAAAATGGAAATTATTTAATGACAATGGGCCGTTTTAGAATAAGTCTATTACTTGGTTTCTCTGATTTGACTGACCTAGATCTGCGGGAAGCCAGGAACAATGACATTGTACTAATCATGAGCACTTGGTGGCCACATTTCCAGCAGTGCCACCAAACAACTTCAAGTAGTAGGACATTAGAACAATTAACAGTAGAAACAATTGTTGTAACGTTGAATAGGAGAGTTAGAAAACGGATACACAGAATAATCACATTTTTAAACAAATACACCGAGACATTCCAAGGGATTATTCTGACTTATTTGAATATTTTAGATTTATAACACGTGTCAAATATAGTTTAGATCTTTGTGACACAGCACATAGAGTTTGGGATCAGAGGAACATTCTGTATGTAGATTGTAGACAGTGTCTCCACAAAAGTTTTGCAGGCATGTAACTAACCAAAATCAGAGCAAAACACAGACAAATGTTATGACTGTGCTGGAGAGCCAGGGGGAGGATCATCTTCACTGTTTTGTCAGGATTATTTCTTACTTAAGACTGGGCGACATACTGACATAAAGAGAAACTAAACAAAAACGTGAGGAATTTTAACAAATTGAAATGCAAATAATCCAAATCATTTACGTAAAGTTATATATAGTCGACATCGGCTGCAACAGTCGACAAGGTAGCGTTTTAGTTTTAAGTTGTTTATTTTAGGAGATGTTACTCCTCTTAATATTTCCTAATGCAAATGTCTGTGTAGAGGCCCTTATTTCTACTATGACAATGACTCGGCTTCACTGACCGCTGTTTACTATTACTCGTGTGCACCCCTGATCCCCAGACTCCTTGGAGGACTGGTGTATATGTAACAGAGTTTGCTGGGATCAGTGTGGTGACTGTCCCAGAGCAGACATTTTACAGGGGCGTCTGCAGCCCCCCTGGTAAGGTCTTAACTGGAGGAGGGTTCTGTTGAGCCTTTGGTTTTTGGACCCTCCCAGCACAGGGGAAATCATTTGCTCTCTTGTGGAGGGTCAGTGCTAGATGGGACCAAAAACCATTTACAAGTTTTGCTAGCTGACTAAATCTTAGAAACGACCCCAGGGGAATGCGCAGTGACTAGCGTATAGAAGCTTAAAGGGATAGCCTCCCTTTTTCCCACACTCTTTAACTGCTTAACCCTCAAATGTTTTCTTTTTTTTACTGAAGTGCTTTCTTCCTACATTTGAGCTAGACTTGTTTGTTGTCATTTAAGCCAGCATCTGATTTGAGAGAAGAGTGTTATTTATGTTGCTGTCCCGTTGACACTGGACTTTTATTCAGAGCACGATGACACTTCTAGGATCTGAACATTCTTTACTCATTCGAAGCAAGTTCAGATCAGGTGAGTTGTCCAACTTGTCTGTTGCATATGTGAGCTTTATTTTACTTGTAGTCTATTTTTAAAATGCATTTATCATTCTGTTGTCTGTAAGGTCATTGTAAGACTCCTTTTTTGTTTTTCTTTTCCAAATTTTTAAAATGTTCATGCAATTTCCCACCGGTTTATGATTAGCTATTGCTATGTTGTTAACGTGTGGAAACTAACAAAATTTTTCTGCTTTTGAGATTTGAGTTGAGATTTGAGACATTGTGGGAATAATTCAACTAAACAAAATGCCTATACAAGTAAAGCACATATTTTTGACACCTGGTACTAATTTTACAACTAACATCATCATCATCAAAACCTTCACCATCATTATTATCATTAACGTTGAAGTATTTCTTGGTGATTTAAAGCTTGAGTACTGTTGTACTGTTGTGTCGATGAATTATCTGTAGAATGCAGGCATCCTTTTAATTTGTACGTTACTTAGTATGACATAAACCAGCTCACATTGGCTCAAGGCTCCCTTTTTCAGTTTTAAAATCTGCGGTTGCTTATGTTACATGAGTCTATATGCAATGGTCAATACTGCCACCTCTCTGGTGAAAATGTTACTAAAAAAGACTCGGACAGTATACTGCCTGGCTATTAGTACTAGAAAGACTGTCATTGCTAGCAGATGTATTTCATTGTGGTTTTGAACAAGAAACTGCTACAGTAGTATATTACATAACATTTTTTTTCAGGCATAGTCATTACAGAGGTTGTCCTTGTTTTAAACTGGACTCCAAATTAATGTGAATATTTCAATTATCAGACTTTAAAGACTGACAACAATTTTGGACACTTTTTATACTGAAATATGTTTTGATGAAGCATTATTTTAAGTATCTTAGCAAAACAGCTGAACTACAGTTTTATAATTGCTATAATCTCATAATCAGTTTCCACCTGATAATTGTCTGCTGTTAAACATGGCTTAAACAACTAACACTAGAGTAAATTAGTCAGTTCTCCAAGGAAGCAAAAAATTACAAGCTTGCAGTCAGAAATGTGGCATGGCAAGAAGCATTTAAAAGGCGGCTTGTTTTTTTCCACAAACATTTGGCCAGTAATATGCAGCAGATGTAGAGCTCTGTTTACACATATGCATTCAATCAATGAAGACTTTTCTTTTAGTGGATGGCAACTTGCTGTTTTTACTTTTTCTACAAAATGCTGTTCTCTTTGGGGCAGGTTTTGATCCCCCTCCACTTTTAGTTAAAACCTTTGTTGGATTAGTCTCCTACAACAGCCAGTTACGATAATGTCATTATTTGCACAAAAGGATCAACACTTGACATTTAGGCATATCTTCATAATTTGGTCTAAATTTATGTAAAGTCTATAACTGCTAAATATAGCGTTTACCTGACAAGCAAAATAGTGTCCAGAAGTATGGAAGGACATGTCCACGTCAGTGCTGTACAGCCACAATTCACAAATACAGTCACATCTCATATCTAGAAATCTGAATCTGCTTTTTTTCCCATGGTACATGCTATGAATTTCCTAGGGGAGGCATTCCATTCTAATTGAAGCAAGGTGTATACTTCTCCTCCAGTTTGATAATTGGGGGGGCTAATGGCCACAAGGATCACAATCAGGGGGACAGGTCAAGATTAATGAGGGGACGCGTGTTTCTGGTAGGTGTCTTTCACTTTTCGACTCTGCCGTGTCGGCCGTCACCAGGCAACAGAAGGAGAGCAAGGAGAGAAAGATGAAAAGTATAAAAACATGGACACCAGAGAAGCACGCATGAAACAGAAAGACACCAGATGTTAGGTAGCATTACCCTGAGGTGGGAATATACATGGTTTCATTTTGTGATGACTTTGGGTCCTTGGGAGACAAATTAATGTACTTTACAGCTGATGGTCTGATCTAAGGTCATGGCAGCATCCTGCCCTATAGAAATGTGCATATTACCATCTCAAAAATAGGACCTAAATCTTTTGCATAGTGAACACATTTTAGGTTAAAATAGAAACTGGAGAGGGAGACGCAGAAAAACATTAAGTTACGCTGAACTATAACTATCGTGTGTCCTTTGTTTTTATATGTTGCTTATGCCTGGAATGTCCACCAGGATAGTGAAGTGAAGGTTTACATTCCCTTTATCAACATTAACTGAATGGATGTAAATACTGCACAGTGAATCACGTGTTTTATGTTTTCCTCATCGAATAGTTTTATTTTTATTTGTATTGAAAAAATGACGGTTTTGAATTCCAGATACTTCAATATAGAAGTATTAATACACAGTACTATAATTTAATATTACAGCATTCTTTGACTGTTGTGGCTTGTAACGTCTGGTCGACTAGCTACATTTTTGGGTTTGTTGTTTAGCCAGCACTTTCCACATTTACCGCCTGAAAAAAAAATGTTCCATTACATGATGACTATCTTGTAGATCAATAAGTATTACACATTGTCCCGGCATGTTTCAGGATGTTTTGTTGTTTCAGTTCTTTGAATGATGCAACGTGAACATAATTCAAAGTTGGAATATGTTTAAATGGCTGGCATTAATCACAGTGTGAACCAAATTCATGGTGGTGACGCTGATGGTTACTGAAGCCAGCACTGCAAAAATCCCCTGTAATTTTCATTGTTTGCTGTAGCAAACATTGGTTTTGCACTGTTGACTGTGAAAATTTAGTCCCAAATACCATGCTTTGCATTAATATTCCAACCATTAGACAAAACTTTAAATGTGTTTGCGGAGTGTACGTCTTCTCCCAGTGCTGTGCAGCTTTCCTCCCTCTGTCCAAAAGCATGCAGTCAAGGATAACTGGTCTTTCTGAATTGTCCATAGAGTGTGACTTTCAGTGTGTATGTGCCCTCTGATGGACTGGCATCTCGCCCAGGATGAATGCTGGCCTTGTGCCCTATGCTATCACTGATAGGCTCCAGGTGACCCTGACCAGGTCAGACAGTTAAAAGGAGCACGGATGGATGTATTAATAAGTTGTGTAGTTATCCAAATGGAAAAGTCATAAGTGGAGTAAATCGGTTCTCTCTGTCACCACCACCAGTGCAGTGCCATGCTGGTTGCCAGAATCTTCAGTCCATCGGTTCATTGGTTTATTAAATCGTTTAAAGCTGCTTGTAAATATTCAGTCCTCTGTTCAGCATTGTTTTCTGCTTCTAAAGTAACTGAGTACTGAAGTATTACAAATGTGTCTTCTCTGTGTTAGCCAACAGAACCAACAACCTGATGTAAAACTCGACAAGCTACCCAAGGATTACTGCCTTGTGAGTCTGTGACAGAGTAGCAAAAACATTGCCGATGGGAACTATAAAAGCCAGGCCACAAGATGGTTCAAACTACTTATTTTACCATAGCCCCATGTGTTGATTGTGCAATGATACAGAATTAAAGCAATGGGCTTCCTGTCCATGTAGCTGGGCCCTTTTTGTGGCAGACTTTGCTAGCAAACACCTACAGGAGTGCTGTCACAGTTGTAAAAAGGTGGTTAGATTTTTTTTCCATGCTCCGTAGATATTCCCAAACTGTCTTAGCCCCCTAACCACTCATTAAGCTCTGTGTCCTGCTAACTAGTGTTCTAATTGTATCCCACAAGTCATTGTAAATATGATTCAGTGATGTTTCTATGAGATTTCTATTCTATTTGTTATGTCAGCTCTAAACAACAGCACATGTGAATTACAGTTATTGCGTTTTCATCCCATGAAATGCAGTGCATATTACTCAAAACATAATGAAGTCTCATTAACGCATCAGCATTATGCTGAAATATTTTTCAAAATTATTCTCCGAGCTTGATTGGCATTCCGCATTCCAGCATGGAATACTTGTATATGTTACTACTGAGAGTAATCAATGAAGAACATGATCTTTGTACCTTTAAAAGACAAGAACTTTGGTCTGAGGCCACTGTATGTAATCCAGGATGCCCAGTAAACCGGAGAGTGTCAGTTTTATATGTGTAGAGTTTGCGGTTCACAATGACTGAGTGTGATAGAGGCACGGATTTAGCCCAACAGCTCACCAAAGGTTGCCGCACATATGTTGGGTTCAGCCCTTCATTTGAGTGACCTTATGATACTGTGCATCCAAAGACCACACACTGCAGGGAAGTTTGTTTAAAAGGTGGGAGCCATGTTTATCATAGTTGAACATCCTGTTTTAAGAAATATTTGCTAGCTTACAATTTTTTTTCATTTTATTTTCTCTTCATGATTTGCAGGAGAGTATTTCCCCAAATTACTTACAATTAATTATTTTCCGTACTATCACATTGATTTTTTTTTAATTGTGTCACCCTAAGTATACTTTTCCCATCCAACCGACCTCGTTTTAGTTTTTTTCTTTTTATTCTATCACTTAGGACTTCACTAAACTTCTGAATGACATATGTGCAATGCATAGGAAGATACTTTCATTCATTTACAAATGTACTTGATTATCCAAAAAATTTTCTGACTTACATGTTTGTATTTGTTAGTTGGTCCTTCTCATATTTCAGTTTGCTGAAACAGTGAGTTAAATCAGTGTCTATAGAATGATCTGGATTGGTTTCCACCAGTGTCCTGCATGTTTACCTCGTTATTGGAGCTCTAGTTTGTAATGTGCCAGTTAGACTGACCTAGGAACTTCCTGCCCATGCTTTACATGACTAATAATCACCTGGCCTTTCCATAGTGGGATCAGCAAGATCACAGTATTTCCACTTTAACCAAGAGTGGTCAGAAAAAATCTAACTATGTATCTAACGTCAGGTTTTTGTTTCCTTCTCACTCTAATAATTCCACACTTACATTTTGTCTTCCATACTAATATTCTGTGCAATTGAAGAAAGAAAATTCACATAAGATTCATGCAAACAGACATTTAACATATTCATAGGCTTATGGGTAGATTTAGATTAAATCAAACAGTCTGTTTCCCACCTCCCCTTCCCCCACCCAGTCCTGCAGTTACGACTCCAGCAGAGGAGGACACGAGAGCAGCTTGCAGACCAGGGCATCATGCCTCGTGAGTAATACATATAATATGCATTATACATATGCCATATTTTTGTTTACCTCCACTGTTAGGCCAGCGAGTGGTTTTTAGGACAACAAATCTGAGTTGTGTGAGCCGGGCAAACTCTGGGAACTCTTCATACACAGAAAGGGATAGCCAAGCTGCAGAAACATATGGCATTATTTTTACAAGCTAATGAACATACTCGGAAAGCAGCGCCTAATTTCTCTTCTTCTTTTTTTCTTTTTTAAACCAGTCGGTGAAGGTTTAAAATCAGCATTGGCAATAATCTTGTCATATGCCACTGACAGCTAGCAAGCAACTGCAGGCCCAGAAGCTGACCTCAGTGGAATGCCCATGTGCTTGTTGGGCCCGCATTGTTCCGGCGTGCAGGCGGATTCATTTACATGAATAGCACCTGTTTAAACCACGGCCGGCTATGAGCGGCGCTCATTGTTGCCATAACAATGGATTTTGTTATCACATCCAGCACATACATTTAGAAATTTTGACCTGTATTGTGTGATTGCTGCAATTCCGGTACAAGCAGAAAGGAAATTTTGTGTCCTCACTGCTGAATCACTTCCATTAATTGACAAAGGGTGGAAGTACGTTAGGTGAAGAAAGTGAGATAAAGCGGTAGGTAATCGAGACAGTTTTCCAGTGCTACAAGTGTAATCAGAAAGTTATAAGGCAATAGAATTAATATTCTTTAAAACAGAGTTATAAGAAAAAGGGTTGGTAAGTTTTATAAATCATTGAACACTGGTATTTCGATGTTAATCCCTACATCAAAATGGTTGATGGCACAAACTGATTTGCGGAGACGTACTGTGAGTTACGAACAGTGCACTGTGTCTGCTTCACTTGCCCGAGTCGTTTGTAAAGTCACTGCTGGGAAACAGATTATTCAATTAGTTTTAGCTTTTTGAAATGGTACAAGTAGAGCGGAGATAACTGGTTTGCAAATGTGTAAGGAAAGGGAATTCCGAAGCTAGGCCTATCAATTTCGCAGAGTCACTCAGAGATAAAAAGCCACAGAGAATGCGATTGGCTAGACCACGGCCCTTTTAAGAGAAATTTGGATTGCCAGTTTATCTCTTGATTGTAGGCAAGAGGTTGCAGAAGGAGATAGAACCTTTTTGAAGATTTCAGTGGGTGCTTTCTACCAGCTTTCATACCTTTTTGAAATGCAGCTTTCACAGACGCTACTGTGTACCAAGTCAGAGTTGACATGTATAATTTGTACGCATGCTTGAGAAGTAAACCCTAAAGGGAGTCATTGCTTATATTATGCTCTGGAAAAATTATTAGATTTATTTATTTTTTTTATCAGATCAGCATTAACCATGTTTCATCTTATATAATTCTTTCAAATTATTTTGTATGAGTTATATTTCCATTTTCTAAATCTTGGTGATTGAGATACTGAAATGTGATTATGCTTTATTCTTGGATAAAACCATTTGCTTGCATAATAATAATAATAATAATAATAATAATACCAATCTCCACACTTGGGGATAATCTTATACTTTGTGGTCTTAAGTAGCTCTGCAGACTACTCTGAGGATTTTTATTATTGGAAGAGATTTTATGTTAATCTTTTATGGGCTTGATATTTCAATCTTTTTTGTCTATTTTGGAAGATGGTCAGTGTGTATAGTCTGTGTATACATTTCTGCCAGGAACATCTGGTGTTTATTAGGCTCTTTAACATGTAGTCAGGCCTCTCAGGGTTGTTTGGACTGTGGCCTGGGCGGAGCTGGAGGACGCACGGCTTGGCGTGCGTGTGGCTTGTTCCCGGGTCTCGCTGGGTCTCTCACAGTTGGGAGATCTCTCTCAATGGAAGAATATATCAATTCTCTAGGTCTGCAGTTCATTCTTCACTGATTGTCTGTGTGGTCTGTAGTATAAAGAATAGCCTGTCAGTGAATGTCACTGAATGGTAATGTAAATCAGCCCTTGCTACTTCCCAGGTCCTTTCGTGTTCACTTGCAGAATCTCTCCGGTCCATCACTGCTTTCACTGTACATAAAAAAACAAACGCATTAAGCGGTACTGTATTCACTGACAATGTCCAACATTTTTCACCTTAATGAAAACAAGTTTCACCTTAATAATTTTCAGTTATCAAGTAACTTGGTAAGTATGTTTGTTTGTAATAATAACATAATGCCTTGTTTATTGATGCCAGGTAAATATGGATTATACCTAAATAAAAATGATTTTTGATCTCCTGCCTGTGGGCCCATAGCTTTATGTCTCATTGGCTCCAGAGGCTGCAGATCACTATGGAAGGTCTTATCTGCATTATCTCTCAAGCCCCCCCCCTCCCCCCCACTGGAATGATTACCATGTGCTAAGCCTTTTATGTGCCCCACTAAATGTCTCATGTATGCACTGTTTCATTTGAAATACAACTATACTTTGTTCTTGGATAACAGGTTCTATTTACATAACAGTAAATGTATGGATGATAATTTGCTATTACACCAGTGGTTTTCCTGTCCTCATTACCCAGTCACTATCCATGTTGGTAAAGCCTTACACATCTGTTAGCAATATCTGAAGCTCGGAGCAAAATGAGAGGAATCAGCAGCCGTGCAGTTTTCATCGCTGATCTTATTTTAAACATTTTAAACTATACAACAAGAACACTTTAAGTAGATTTCAGTGACCTTTTTGTGAGTTGTATTTTTGAAAGTACTTATGCATAATTATCTGCATATGCATAACTGTTTTTTCAAATTAAAATAGTTTGTACCCTTAATTTGGAGTTACAAAATGCTCTAACAAATGAATTAAGTGCATTACTGACACAGTTTTGTTTCATACAGTAATACATTTTTCAGTAATACATAGATTGCGAAGCTCAAGCAACAGATCAAATATGGAAATGAATGTTATGTATTCTGAAGTCAGGTAGTGCCAGTGTATATTTTTGCAGGGTTAATTAGCTAAACTTTTTCTTAAAGATCTCAGTGTACCTTGTAATCAGATTTCATTGTTTATTTTACAGCACTGAAGAGTCCAGCTGCATTCCAAGAGCAGAGGAAAAGTATCGACCGGTCCAAGGTAATAGAAACAAATGCCATAAACTTAATATAAATCAACAGAAATGTGCTTTTCGACCCTGAGACATTTTTGGGGACGATAGAATAAAAGAGAAGCACTGTATTAAATATCATCCTTCATCTTCTGTTATTATTGACAGCAGTAAGGCAAGAGCATAGTTTAGCCTAAATTCTCCTATCATAATAGCTGTTTTTTTAACTTCTTTAATCAAGGAGCCTTTGTTATCAGGAATGTGCCTTTGTGCTATTAATTGCTCAGATGACAGAGTTTATATTTCAGGTTTCACCTCCTGATAAATGAGTCTCTCCTGTCAGTTACATCTGATGTCGTAGAAAAGCTGCTTATTCTTCAGTACTTTTATTACGATATTTGTATGGTGTATGGTGACAAGAACCGACAATGGGAATATTTCATTTCCATTCACCGTCTTAGGCAGGAAAATGTATTTTAGAGTCCTGTTTAAGAATGCTTTAGAGTCCCGTTTAAGAGCATTTCTCATTGAAAGGATACAATGCATATAATATTGACGTAATCCCACGGACACAAGACGAGAATGGAGATATGTAACCTTGCAGACATGGAATTAGGAATAAACAGAAGCTCATTAAAATACTTGGTGGGAGAGGCAGAGAAATTGGCAGATGTTCAGCCCCCCCTTGAGCCTTCTGTATCTTAAACATCCTCATCATCCCAGGTGTACATTCCTGCAAAGACGTTCTTTGGAAGTTGTATTCATTTGTATATTTGTGGTAGCTGCTTTTCTTAAAGGGGATACGTCCAGTACCTTCAGTATGTAATCAAATCTGTTACACTTTTATGTTTTATGGTCTCTTATTGTATTTTGTTATAAAAGAATAACATAGAATTAAAAAATACGTAGATGATAATTAGTACTACAATGTTTTGCAGACAGGGGATTTCATAAAGCATAAAATTAGAGGGAGACAAGAGAAGTCGGATTTGCTCAACATGCATATTTTACGAGGTAAGAAGCACATTTTTTGTGGCTGTTTCTGTTGGATGCCCAATTGATGAAGTTGCCCTCTAATCAAAATAATTACTTTGATCACTCAATAGTTAAAAACAGACCATTTACACACAAGATTAAGCTCCTCATTTAACATTCACTGAATATTATGGAATTCAGAGATCTCCTACCAATCCCAAATCACCTATTAAAAATTGTGTGTAAATATAAAATAAATCGGTGTTCATTTTTCTGGCATGGATATGGCAATAATATATTTTCTGAAGAACAATTAGGTTTTGTGGAATCGCCAATGGTTATTTAGAAATGTATCCAAACGATATCCAGCACAGTGTAGCTCTGGCCTACGGGAGATGCCAGCCATAGACTCTGATGCTTCCTACAGAAAATGGTGCTAAGGCAGTTACTAAGACGCGATGCATTGCTGTTTAGAGTGAGTATGATAACGCACAAATGAGTCACACCTTACTCTCTCTATGCCAAGAGAGAGGCATCTCAGGTAGCATATCATTTCCATTCATGCATCCTATATGTGCTTCTGACAGGCACTATTGCGGTGGATTAATGGTGCTTATCATTATGTTTACTGTGCAGACTCAGCCACCGAGGGCTCCGTACAAGCGACTCAGATGAAACTAAAGCGAGCCAGGCTTGCCGACGATCTTAATCAGAAAATTGCTCTAAGACCCGGCCCTTTGGAGCTGGTAGAAAAGAATATCATTCCTGTCGATTCAGCTATCAAAGAAGCTGCAATGAAAGGTATCTGAAACATAGAGAGAATGTTTTAACTCCAAATTATATTGCCGTGGATAGAGTACTTTCTCCCTATCTGTCATTTTTTTTTTCTTCAGCACCTGGTTTATTACATGAATTGCACACCCCACTTAAATTCAACATTGTTCACATGCAAACATCTGTTTCAGCTCCAACACTCCCGTCAAGACAGCTGGTTTATGGCAGTGGGCTTCTTTGTCATTTCATCATTAGAGTCCATCGGAGCTGGAATTGTGTTGCAATTTACCTCTACGATGTCTGCATCCTTTGTATTCGTGATGGCTAGTTAAGCTTGAAACAACGGAGATTGTAAACCTTTCATTAAGCTTTCACAATGTTGATTTGAAAAAGCAAGATCAAAGGCATGTTGTTCTGTGATCAAAAATGTTATCATTGTTATCGATCTTCCAAATATTCATAGTATTCCACATAGTATAGGTCACAGTGGATCGGAACCTTGGATCGGATACCAGTTCACTGCAGTAACATGTAACTATGGGCAATTTTTAGACAGCACACCTGTATGTTTCTGGACTCAGGAAACCAGAAGACCTGGAGAAAAAAAACATGGTACAAGAAAAACATGCGAGGTCCACATACACAAAGCAGAGGTGGGGTTCAAACCCCATCCCATACACACAGAACTGAGGTGGGATTTAAACCCCAACCCACACATACAAAGCAGAGGTGGGATTAGAACCCCAACCCACAGAAGAACAGGTAGGGTTTGAACCCCAACCCACACTCCTAACTACTCACACATACATGTACATAGCAACATGAGTCAAACAGATGGTCATTTTAATACAAAACACAACTGCTACAAATGCATATTTTATATCATGCCGCTTGCTATAGATTCCTCAGTCAATTTCAAATTTTATGTTATAATATTACATTTTGTCTTCATTATCATGATTGTCTTAAAATTGTTATAGACATATATAGAAACAAAAAAGGAAACACGGGTAGGAAGTGTAACTATAGCTGATGCCTCCTGTAAGACTTCCCCAAATTGAGAAGTACTGAAAAAATCCTCCTGGTTGCATTATAGCCCTCTGCTGTTTATTGCAACCTGCTCTGTTAAATTGTTTTTCCTCACAAACAGCTAACCCATGCTGTTGCTCTTAGATCATTCTCTGAGTTTAGTTTAAACCCCATGCAAATACTTAATGTTTACTACTGAAGTTGCTGAAATCTGAAAAGAAGAACCATTACGTAAGTCTGATTTGGTATGGTGACCAGCATTAATTTACATGATCTTTGTTTAAAAGCATGTTTCACTGAGATAAACATCAGCTGTATTTAGACCAGCCCTCTTCCCCAGATCAATTGAGTGTTTCTGCCTTTTCGGTGTGTGTTTTGGCTGCGTGAAACTTATGGCTTTCCACTAAAGCACCTACAGAGGTGTCTCAAAAGAACAACCCCTTGTGCCGCCGCTTGTGTTTTCAGTCAGCCTAATGAGGCACCCTACCTGTATTAATTTAGTGAGAGAAATTTTATGTGAGCCGCAAGGCAAAACATTGCTTTAGCCTTTTGTTCTGTTGGTACGCACACTGCATGGGGGAAGAGTTTTCAAAATGACCTACGGTGACAAACACCAAGACGGCATTTAGTCAGGTGTCTCCAAGGCCATAATGTAGCATGAGTCCAAAATCAACAGGTGGGGGAAATAACGACCACGGCGGTCGCGTGCTCTGGACGGCATTGGCCAGGGCTGCAAAGGACCACGGCTCTCATGATTAGACGCAGGGCTTGCACATGCCAGGCCACTTGCCCAGATATTAAATGAATCTCTCCGCCCACTGTCCCCAGAGTAACCTTAAAACAGATTTGTGTATGTCACTGCCTATCAGTGTTCAGCTTATCAGTCTGTTCTCTGCTGAAGTGCTCATGTCAGTTTCCTTCTGATGCATCCCAGCACTTCCAGGCCAAGCGTTTGTACTTAGTGCCCGTAACAAACGATTTGTTAATGTTAAAAATATAGGAATAATGTGGTTGAAGGTCACGTGGCTGTAGTAGCCACGACTTGGTATTCAATACCTTACAACAGGTGACCTACATAAAAATAAGAAGCGTTTGTTTAAGTCTAAATGCCAGACTCCATGTCATGTACCACGTACTGGTTTTGGTTTCCTTCTCATGGACATGTTCATGGCTGACTCATTGCGATCATGCGTTTGGTCCTCCTCTGTAGTGAGCCATGGGAAGTTCCTCAAAGAAGAGGATTCGTATGCGTTTGAGGAGGACAGCAGCAGCGACAGCCTGTCCCCCGAGCGACCCCACAGCGACGAGTCTCAGGGGTCCGCCTGCTCCTCGTCCGAGACCAAGAGCAGCGACTCCTCTTCGCCAGCTCTCGCCCGCGCCAGACAGGTGAGGAGGGACGACAGAAACACCCACCAAATATGGCCGTCGATTTAGTGTAACGGAAATGTGCAGTTATGGGGTGGTCTTCGCTAAACCCGTAAGACCATCTCAGCTTTGTAATCGTGAGTGTGATTCTGATTCAGCTGGTTCTGTGCAAGCTACATTCTTTCCTATAACTTTCCTTAGTCATCCTCCCATTTGTATTATTATTATAAGATGCCATCAAGTCAACTCCTGGCGACCTCTTCACAATGGTCCTGTCTTCTGTCTGGGTCTTCTAGCTTCCTAATGGCCCCATAATGAATGCATTTTAATAGAAATATTTTAAAAACACATCTAGCAACTGTTTAACTGTACAAGTAGAGTAACAGTGCATTTTGTACACCAGCAATTTTTTTCCACAGTTCTTGCTGTGGAAAAAAAGGAAAAACAGCTGTTAAAAAACCAGCATCTCAGCTAAAAAATATATCATTCTGTGAGACAATAACCGTGCTTAAATTAAGACTCGTATCGCTGATACGTACAGCTGTCATTGTGACGTAGAGTGTTTATTTACTAAAGTGGGTTCAAAACTTTTCACTCTACTGTATGTCAGCCTATTACCAAGCGCATTAGTAACTGGTTACATGATCACTATCACTTGCTGGCTAAACATTGGTCTACTCTTGTGCTCTCATATTTTACATTGTGTATCCTAGTAAATAATACTCTTGTTCATGTAATAGGTTGAGGCTCAACTAAGACAGTATTACCTTGATGTGTTTGGTACGATGCTGGGCAGATGTCATGGATTTAAATGCATTTTATAAGAAATACTCATGAAATCCATTACAGTTATGGGGGCCTGCACCCTGTCCTAGGCAGCACATTTGGACACCCAATATAAGATGTAATAAAACCAAAAAATTGAATGATTTTTAAAATTTGATAGGAGTCTGGTTTAAGAAAATTTTAAGCTCAGTTTGACACTTACTGGTACTTTACTGATGATTTCTTCTCACTTATTATAGTGCATTTCTATTAATGTTTCAAACAGTACTATTATTTTTTTATACAAATACTTTAATTCCTGTTTTAATCAGCACTGGATTAATAACAAAGAAAGAGATTCCAAGACTATGCCTAACAACCATGTTAACCTATAAGAATGACACATTTGTTTATGCCAAATAGTAGCAGTAACTTAGTAACTACCGTATCAATTTTGCGGTTCAATAACCATTTTAATGTTTAAAAAATATACTTCAGACTATTAGTCAGCTAAATTAGCTATACAATAATTAATCAACCATTATTGTTATTGTAACAGCATGAATAAAATGCGGTAGCATAATGCAATGGTCTTGTAATGAGGACAGTGGCAGAGCAGAGCAGGGTCCTGTTTTAAATTGACCATTAGCTGAAAGGCGACAGATGCTTGGCTTGCGGTGAATCTTGCATACCGGCATCTTTGTTACAGAGTGTTCTTGGTATGGGGGCTCTTTGATTTTCCACCAGGGCCCTGAGCATTCCAAAGCATTGTCTGCGCAGTGAGCGCAGTGGCTATTATTGGCTTCACGTGCGGGGATGAGGATGGAGAGGGGAGAGCGTGCACATGTCTCCTGTATCGGCTATCAGTGGCAACTGGGAAGTTTCACTGCGGACACTCACTGCGGCTGAAATACTGTTTTCTGAGTCTTTCATTTCCTTTCACATCTGGTCTCAATTAAAACAGCCAAGTTAGATTTCTGTCAGAGGTCTTTGTCAACAGCTTTGATGTTTATATCCAGTCGACGAATCCTACCTAGTTTTACGTATACTTGTTTTTCATGTGTCGTGGGGTGGAAATAAATATCTCGACATCACCCAACAATAATATTTTAATTTGTAGAAAAATGCTATTTGTAATTTTTTCTTTCAGGAATCTCAAAACCAAGACCACAATGGCTCCCCTAATAGTCACGTAAGCCAAGAGGAAAGTCTGTCTATGATGAACAACAGTCAGCACACCCAACCAATAACTGTTCCAGCAATTGTCAAGGTGAGTGATATTAGTACTCTGCTGGAGAAAATTAGTCTGATTGATGAACGATTTCGAGGCAATATAAAAAAAAGACCCTATATTATATTTTTATAATGGCTTTCAGTCAAAAACATCTGACAAAAACCGCCACAAAAAGCCAAAGGACACCAAGCCCAAGGTGAAGAAGCTGAAGTACCACCAGTACATTCCCCCGGACCAGAAGGTGGAGAAGTCGCCTCCCCCGATGGACTCGGCCTACGCCAGGCTGCTCCAGCAGCAGCAGCTCTTTCTGCAGTTGCAGATCCTCAGCCAGCAGAAGCACCATCATCAATCCCAGCAGCGCCAGCAGAACTTCAGCTTCCAGGCTCTCCACTCTTCGCCGCTCAAGTGAGTCACGGGGGAAGAGCATCAACAAGTCAGAGCGACCGTATGCAAAGCAGACCAGACCGGGCATAAAGGTCACACTCCAAGAGTGTCTTACATACCCTAAAGCCACAGAACCTGCACAGTTTAGTTTCGATCAATAACAATAACACAGCTAAGTAAAACTAGGTTCTTTACGTAAACCTCCAAGTGAATAGCACACAGGCTACATATGACTTTTCATCAAAAAACACTGACATTATTTACCTTATGTTCTTGAGGTAATAAACCAAAAACGTAACTGTATGACACACCAGTTAGTTGTCATATAAACAGAAACATTCATTCCAAAATCCTGAAATAATCTGTTTATTAAGTAAATAGTTGTTGTTTGGCATCTTTTAAAGGTTTACCGTTTACTGGAACAAAAATTATTGTTGCATTAAGATTAATGAGGCTCAGCCCTGGTAATAAAATCATTGTATTAATTCATCCTTTTGTGAATAGGATAAAAGCTTTTTTTATTGAATTGTATGCCCAAGGATATGTTTCAGTTTACAGCAACTTTAGCTTTTAACACCAAACAATATGCTAACATCTTAGTTCTTGGAACCATTTTTTTTAACCTGTGGCATAGAAGATTCTGTTTGAAAAGAAAAATCTTAACCTTTTTCACAAGTTAAATTAAATGAAATATTAATGCCATTGCAAATTAAGCAATGTGTCTGCATACGTGTGCTTCATTTTATTATTATTATTATTATTATTTTAGCTTGATGCTACATACTAAATGTAATGTATTATTGGCATACAACTTCTGAACTAATAAGTCGCATGATAACTGTAATGAAAAAATAATTTTAATAAAATACCGCATTAACATAAATGATAATACTAAATAATACATTTCAAATAACAGAAGAGCAAATGACTAATTAATTAAATGACATTTGTCAAATTCATGTATTATATAATACATACATTATATATAGATAATTATATATAAAAATGTCAAGGGATGTCAGACTACCTCAAATGGGTTAATGATTACATGATGGGCAGGGGGTGTGCATTCTGTCATTTCTGTAAAGCATTATGGGTATTTGTATTTTTTTTGTTCCAGACAGTCTATTGAGCAGCTTCCAAAAAATTTGAACGTCTCTACAAGCACCGCGCCAAGTACTTCTACTTCTCCACTGAAGACCACTTATTCTGCACAGACCAATGTTTCAGCAATAAAGCCTGGACCTTTACCTTCAAACCTGGATGACTTAAAAGTATATATTTTTATTATTTATCCACTAATACCGAGAGTGTGGACATTTGCTCTTGTGTCCTTGTTGACTGTCAGGAGTAGCATGCCTGGTACTGCTCATATTCACTTTGGGAGCCAGTGCAATTAATGAATATTTCTAACATTTTTTATTTATACAATGCATCGCATTTATGCAAACAGGATAGAAATAGGTGGTCAGACTCTGTTGCTAAGTACTGCTGCTTGCTTCACAATAGAACCTGTTGGGCCCATAAAAATAGTTGTCATAAAATTTTACCTTCATGACACAACGTTTCAGTGTGTCAGTGTGTCAAACCTATGCGAAGTTACAGATATACCTGGAAATCTGGCACAATGTATATGTGGCTAGTTGAAAGCACATTTACACTCACTGAGTCCTACCCTCCTCTGTGTTTCTGACAGGTGTCTGAGCTGAGGCAGCAGTTGCGGATACGTGGCCTCCCAGTGTCTGGCACAAAAACAGCTCTAATAGAAAGGCTGAGGCCCTTCAAGGACCCCAGCTCCAGCTCGCCGTCCAGCTCCAGCGACATCACCACCGTCACCTTCCCAGTAACGCCCACTGGCTCCCTGTCGTCTTACCATTCGCCGAGCTCTTCTGGCGCCCTGTCCAATGGCGGCTTCTATCAGCTGTGCAGCAACGGCACCACCCCGCCCATCTCGCCGGCCTCCTCCGACCTTTCCGTCGGCGGCTCGCTCCCGGATAGCTTCAGCGACGTCACCATGTCCTCCCCGCAGTTCAGCCTGCACGCCTCCCCCGGGGCCGACGAGGGCTTCGCGGCCACTCTGGGCGCCGGCCGCCTGCAGCCGGAGGCCGAGGGGCCCGACGCGGAGAAGGACAAGATGCTGGTGGAGAAGCAGAAGGTGATCGAGGAGCTGACCTGGAAGCTGCACCGGGAGCAGCGGCAGGTGGAGGAGCTGAAGATGCAGCTGCACAAGCGGAAGCGCGGCCACGGCCAGCCGGCCCCGCCCCAGCCGCCACACCCGCACCTGCACCCCCTCCCCCCGCAGCAGCAGACCATCTTCGGCGTGTCAATCAAACAGGAGCCCATGGCCTCCAGCTGCCCGCTGTCATCGAAGCAACTGAAAGGCCCCCCCAGGAGCTGCATGGAGAGCCTGGCTCACTGTGGTGCGACGGTCCTGCCAAACTTGGGTGGCCCTCGCTGTTTGGACGCCTCGGCCGCTGGGAGTCCCGCGGGCCTGTCTGCTTTCCTGAGCCCCCAGTGCTCGCCCCAGCACTCCCCCATAGCGAAAACAGCCAGCAGTCCTCAGCACAGCAGCCTGTCCCCTTCCCCACACAGCCCCTTCTTGCTGTGTGGGTCCTCTACCAGAGGGGCTAGAGATGGTCAGAGTCATTCTCCGCAGCAGAGCGGCACCAGGCCGCGAGCCATTCAGGTACGGCAAAGCAAAGCTGAATACAGAAGGAATCAGTTACAAATTATGGAAACAGCTTGAACTTATATGAGAAAAAATCTGCATCTCATTGTCGAGTCCATAATACATATTTAATATGAATTTGTCTGACCATAGTGTAATGCTGAGTCAAGTAATGACTGCCTTATTTTATTTTATTAAAATTAATTGTATTGATATTATATATTTTTTTTATTTAAAGCTATTTCAGTTAAACTATCCTGTTACTCATTTGCTGCTTAAGAAAAAAAAAAAAGGCACTTAGCTGTTAACTTCCTAGACTACATTACCCGACATCTGCGTTGGGAGTTTTAACGTCTCAGAACGAAAACGGAGTATTATTCCTGTGTCTCTTTAGATCCCCCAGAAGAATTCTGGCCAAACTGCAAGCTGCTCCTTCGCCCCCGACCAAAGGAGCTTAGTACCGGTGTTTTCTAACTCGGCCAACAGCAGCTTTAACAGGGATCAACACAAGCAAAAGGGTCCAAGCATACAACACAAGGTATGGGTGACAGCCATCGGAAGAATTAAAGAAGGGCGTTGATTTAACACTTTGAATTCTAATTCTTTATTTATGATGGAGGATATGGTGAGGCAAGGCTACGTAGCTGGCACCGTGGCACTTAACTGTTTCCGCTTCTCTCTCAGTTGGTCGCCTCTTTTCTCAGCCTGGCTGTTACCAAGCTGTTGGCACTAAGTTAAAAATAAAACTGACCCCTGTTGCTCTTGAAACTACTTCACCTCTGTAGCCCCACACCTAAAAAAAAAAAACAGAAATCCAGATCCACACTAATGAGCTGTCCGACGCTCGTGTCCTTGCTGTTTTGCCATGCGGCTGTTTCCTGTATCAGCGAACCCTGAAGGCAGATAGGTCGAACGCCTTAAGGAGTCTCTGCGAGTGCAGCCTCTGTCGAAAATGTTATGGCTGTGATGAGAAACGCGAGGAGAAGAAGCTTGATCAGATCATTTATAGCGTAAAATCCGTTTTGGTCCCTTTTTAACAACAAATTTAACTTATTTTTTCATGTAGATGGCAATATTACACCCCAGGCACGTGGGTCAAAAGTGTCCCATCTCCTCTGCTGCCTTCTGCAGCTCAGATTCTGCTGCATCAGAGATTAAACAGCCCCCCTGCTATGAAGATGCAGTAAAGCAGGTAAACCTAAATTTAAGAAAATCTAGAAAACATTATCATTTTCTTCCGATATATCCAGTGGCTATCTGGTAATCTGGCTATTTAATAAAATGGACGAACGGAAAAGGAACCGTTAGCTGTTTTGCCTTTAGCATTGCTGCCCTTTTGACCTTCACTTCATCGCGTTACTTTTCCCCTCACTCGTGTGAGCTCTGCACTCAGCAAAGCTTCTCTGTTTCCTTAAATAAGAGCTCTGATTATGCCAAAGACTGCAGCCGAAAGAGCAGGACTATTCAATAAATTAAATACATATATTACCTTCTACTTTATTTTGTGGTAAGGTGTAATTTTCGTTGCAATTTCTTTCAATTTAGAAGTGATCGTCTTTAAATTTTAAACAGAAAGTAAATATCTTGTTGGTCTGTATTGAACAGAGACTAATATAAATCATAAACTGGCTAATTTTAAAATAGCAGTCACATCAATAACAGTATTGCATTTTAACCCTTGAAATGTGAAAACAATGGATAACTTTTATGTACTATTATAGGTTGTATATATAATTGTGTATATATTTATACATATATTTCAGATATGTTTGTTTGTATATTTGGATGTATGTATTCATATATGTATTTGAGGTGGTTGGTGCCAATGGAGAAATTTTGCTGATAGGTTGTTACAATTTCAGCAGCTGACCAGAAGCCAGCAAATGGACGAACTTCTCGATGTTCTTATTGAAAGTGGAGGTAAGCATTATTTCTGTTGAGATACAGAACTGAAGTGTCAAAGGCTTCTATGCAAGATGAATTCCAAATGTCGCTCAAAAGATATTGGGAACCACTTTGTTACCACATGTTTGTATGAAAACAAACATCCCACAGTAGGTCTGTAATTGCATAAATTGTAAATGAACAACAGTTGCACTTCCTGAAAAAAAAATAATACGCAGATGTAGCTCGCTGTCACTGCAGCAGTTTCCCATCATGGGGTAATCTTTGTTATCCTTGCAGCATAAGAGTTATAGCTTTTGGATCCTATGGCCTGTAAAGGGTCCGTGCGCATTTGCCAGAGACGTTTTGTTACTGTAAATTTTTGATCAGCTTCTTAAACATATCCAGACTTTTCTCCATCTCGGATGTTAAATCAAAATTTGTGGTGTGACACCCTCCCCCATTTTTTTTCAAGAAATGCCAGCTAACGCCAAAGAAGAGAGGCCCTGTGTAACAAAAGTTGTGCCTCACATTACAGTTTCTTCGGGAGGTGCCAGCATCCCCGTCCCAAAATTCCCCAGGCACTATGAACACCTGCCCCCTGGCCAGGTCCATTTCGAACACGCTGCAAGCAATGGGGACAGTCACCTGGAGGCGTTGTTGAACGGTCCCATGGGAAGAGCCGGTGAAGCGGTGCTTCTTAAGATGAGCTCAGGCGAAGGGCACCTGGAGGAAGCAGGAGAGAGCTTCGCGGGCACCCATCAGGAGAAGATGCTCAGTAACCGGGACATGATGGAGATGCCGCTGTCCCCGATGGACGCCAGGATCTCGCCTGCAGCAGAGACCCAGGGCCTCACCATGCCCTTCACAGAGTCTCCATGGGAAACCATGGAGTGGCTAGATCTCACCCCGCCAAGCTCGGCGACTGGCTTCAGCACCATCCCCCAAGCTGGTCCCAATATTTTCAACACAGAATTCCTTGACGTCACAGACATCCACTTGAATTCAACCATGGACCTTCACTTAGAGCAATGGTGAACAGGAAAGAACCTTAGATTTAAAATAGCCTCACACCAAGCAATGGCCTAAAATCTATGAAGCTCGCCTTAACTTTTAACGTTGTAAATGATGAAGTAGGTTCTTTCTGGACATGATGCGCACAATACCAAACCAGTCTGTATGCACATTTATCTCCACACCATTACAGCAGAAGGAATGTTATAAAAAAAAAAGAAGTAGCAAGGTCACCAACAAATTTAGGTTAGGGTAGGTTAGGCAGGAATTAGAATTACACCAATCCACAATGAGGAAAACAATGTCTGTCGTATTACTGGAACAAAATTTAAAAACTTATTTGTAGATCCTATTGGGGTTTGCATATTGGCAAAGAGTTCAAAGTAAAAAAAAATATCTAAACCTATATGTTAAAAATAAATCACATGTAAATAGCGTGTTACTGTTGTTTTAAAGAATGAAAGTCGATAAAATAAATGTGATTAGCTGAGGTATGTATTTCAGCTGGAGCTGTGGGAGGAACTGCACTTCAGTCCCACAGTGTATTAAAAAGTTGCATATTTTATATTGTACATAGATGAATGCCCACATTGCACATTGAGTAGAATAGTACAAGGTGACACACTTTGCTTATATGTAGTACTGATGAGCTGGGAAAGAATTTAAATTTCCATTCCATGCTAGCATTTTAGTAGCTTGATTTGCTTTGTTTTATTTATTCACTGCACTGCAGTTATGTCGACTAAAGTGTATAGAAAACACTTTTTTAAATGCACAGAGCTTTTTGTAATCACTGTCCCAAAAATACTCCAGTACTTTAGCAAGCTTAAAATTTTAGGGATGGGAAATGAACTGAGCAGAATCTTTCCGCCAATTGATTTTTTTTAACACCCTTACATTTTTCATATAATAAAATATGTCATAATGTCAGAATGCAATGTATAGTAGCAACTAATGTATAGGGAAGTCTATACGATATTCAAATAATACATACTGGTGGAAGTATTTACTTTCAGTGAACTATCCCAATATGTTTTATTGTCTATATGATTCATGCTTCTTTACCAGCGTACAATTTTTAAATGTTCATATAATGCACCTATTGTTTCCATGCAACTAATTTGTGATTCTAATTATCATGAAATTGGCAGTCATTTCGCATAATAATAATTGCCCACTTTCACCATATATCTTAGAAGCTATGACTTCTCAGACATATTTATTACTTTGTAAGGTTTTATTTTGATATTTATATGTGACATTCCAAACATATACAATGGACATCAGGTAATTTAAAACCTTAAAAAAGCTTAATTTAATCATAACATTTTTATTTAAATGGTTCACTTGACAAACACTGTTTAGATGGACTTGCAAAATTAAATATATTTATTGATTGTAATTTTATGAGACTAATGTTTCAGATGTTTTAAAGGTATTCCCAAAGATGCATGCAATTGACTGGATATTTCAATATGACCAATAACAGATTTCCTATAGCAGAATAAGTTTCTCTTAAAAATAAATTGACGACTGCTAGTAGCATTAGAAAACCTGTGCAGGACCTAAATAAGTAGCATTTGCAACCATATAGCCTAAAAAATAAAATAATAAAGAATTGAATTTGACTGTTAATTCAATAAATATAGCTATAACAATGGCATTCTCAGAAGCAAGTATTGGTTAGCAGGTTTAATGACTTGTTATCTGACCTAACAAGCACAAGCCAAAACCTAGGAATCAAAGGTAAAAACACAGGTCAGAAAATACCTAGAACCACACATGTATTTCCAAATGCAGGGTCATAGACAGATGCAGCCAGATAGAAGTGCAAAGTGCAAACTCAGTCCTTCTCGAAGGCTTTATTTTTGAGGGGCCTATATATTACCGTTAGTCTAATTAAGGGATATGCAACAGGTGTGTTTGGAATTCAAATGAGAAGGTTCAGGTATAATAATAATGGACTATCAGATGCTCAAAGATTAATTACGGGGACTCATCATGAGAACCGTGTAACATTTTTGTTAGAGTTTAAGCAAATACAAGTTGATACAATGTTGGTGCTGCAACAAATTTTTACTGCATTATAAACTTGAGTCTCCATGTTACCCTTTATGGCAAGAAGAGGTATTTATACCTCAGCGTAAACTGTTTTTTCAAAAAGTGTTTCATAAGAACTTCTACATATAAACAATGCATTAAGCTGCAATACTGTTTTTGGGGAAAATGTGAAGCTGACTTTTATTTAAATATGGGCTGCTGTAAACATGTTTTTCTAAAACAATTGGGAAACAATTGTGCAAATTTTAATTTTGCTGTTCTTTTCAGAATGTAAATGGAAAACTGTTTTATATAATATGTTGAATCCCCAACACCACGGAAATTTTTAAGTGAATTTGTGGGGAAAATACAATACAACAGTAAACACGTCTTCTAGCATTCCCACCAAAACTCCTAAGCGTACAAAAAATGTGAAATCACTAACTTAATGAGTTCCTAAAGCTTTAATGAGACCAAGAACGTTCCCTGGACCTGATCACAATCAATTGATAAACAACAAAACCAACATTTTTGCAACCTTAAAAAGAGTGTTGGTGTCTATATAAGCTATATTCAGTCGTTTATTGTGTTATTGTATTTACATTGATTCTGATTTATTATTTTCTTTTGTAAAATCATGATCCTTTCCACACATTCACATGCATAATTCCCCTAGGTGGTACTTTTAAAAATCTTTTGATTACATCAGTTGTGTTGGGTGAATGAGTACAAAATTAAAAGAAAAATGTCTTATGAAAAAATTAATCCATCTTGCCACACATGGTTTTGCTACAAATACAATATCACGAGAACTATTTTTGGACTGTTTGTGTACAGAAAATAGTGCCCATTTTGGTGACAGAACTTGCAAAACAGAAATCAGGAGAAAGAACAAAAACCAAAATCGATATGGGCCTGCAGAATGTGCCTTATTGTATATTGTTGTGACGAGGGTGAAATGATTTGAATGATGACCAGAGACAATCACTATGGAGACCATCTGACAAAAAGCTTGTTGTGATGCTTGGCCACTGAACTGCTTTAAATGTCAGTATTTTGTCTACACCACTGTATTACTGTACAAAACAAATGCAATAAATGTAAACGCAGCCAATATTCTTTTATGACAAATTCGTGTCTGCCTCCATTACGTTTCAGTAATGCATATGAGATAAAGTAATAGTCTCTTAGTCATAAAAATATATCTTGTTTAGAAGCTAATGAAAGAATTGAATATCTTGGTTATATTAATATTGGCAACACAGAACAGGGCACACAACTACACACCAGCATCATACAAGTTTCCCAATCTTCATAAAAATGCCTAATTTAGATGGAAGTTGTTGGTAGAGAGCAACCATCTTTTCACTCTATGGGCTTTGCCTATGACAGTCTAGTACATGCATTGCCTTGTTCTGAGTTATTTTACATTTATTTATTTAGCAGATGCTTTGCAAGTGATATACAATGAGAATGCAGGTCGGCTAGTCCCAGGAGCAATTTGGGTTAGTGACCTTGTTCAAAGCCCTAGCAATAAAATCACTCTGCAGACCACCGAATTTGAGCCAGTGACTTTGGTCACGAGCACAGAGTCGTAATCCACAGAGCCACACATCAGTGTTGGCTACTGAATTCAGGTCATGTACATGCTGAAATGGGAGTCACCTGGCCAAGTCTGTTAGCATTTTAGTCATTTTTTTCCATCAAGAATATGTTACTTCTATTATTTCCATTCTCAGGCCCTGCCATCCAAAAGCATCCCTATAACACATGTAGCCTCGCCGTAGGGAGTGTATTCCCTGGATGACATACTGTTAGGAGACAGATAATACGCCTTAAGCTATGATGCTGCCAAATTGACTGCCTTTATTGTATGAAACAATCTTTTTTCCACGTTTTCCAACAAAGCACAATCAGATTATTACTTGGACTTGAAAATATTGATATATTGATTCCCTCCTCTTGCTCTTCCACCTTACCAGCTGGATTATAATTTATTAGTATTATTAATATATAGGTAGCTTCTCCAGACCCTCTCTATGTTAGATCTACCGCTATGCTTTTGACTCTTCTTTGACCAAATCTCTGTTTTCTGTTTTTAATGCAGCTTTTGGGCCAAACGCCTGCTCTAAGCAGAGTCAGGGTGGGGCTGTATACTCTGAACCCCGTAATGACGGTCTTGACTGTATTCCAAAAGGATATTCTCTGCCTTTGAAATCCTTCCTTACACCCCTCCCCTGAATTATATCTCTCTACAACTTTTGCCCAGAGTTATATTTGAAGGTTTTTTGATCTTCATGTTGCCTTTGCCTTCGGTGCTTAGAGACATTCCAAATACAAGAGCATTTAGTCTGAAATAAGATGAACCTCTTTTATAAAAATGGGTGTATTCAACAGAGGCTTGGGTGACTTCCAAATGCAGTTTGCTGCAGCAGATTCTTGTTGTCCTCATGCCTGACTGCCTCAGACCACTATGTAAGTTCTTGGGAAAAAAAGGAATATTTCTTATAAGCACTGCAAATTGGTTATAGTTTGCAAAATCTATTTACCCTCAGCCGGGACACTGCTGAACATCACTGATCAAAGTTATGCAGTTTTTCGTAACACTACAGATGGTGTTTAACTGGGTGTCTAGCATTTGCTGCATTTCCAAGGAAATCAAAACTCATACTCAATCCGTGATTCAGTTGTATGAAAACTCACACTGCAAAAATTAGAACAATATGGTTCGTAGATTGTTTGGATCATAAGACTTCCATTATCTAGTCTTCTTGTTGACATTATCACGTACTGACATTCAGATACACTTTTTTCTTAACCTTATTAAGAGTACAACATATTTAATTTGTGGTGTCTTGTATTTCATCTGCAGTTACTTTGCAGTTACTACAGTATGTGTATACATTTTAGAATGTCTCATTCTCATTTGTAGGTGTTCTGGCATTATCCCAGGTAAGAAAACTAAAAAAGTACCATTAATTCCCGACTAAGAGATATGTTTAGTATAAATATCTTTGACTTTATGCAGTACATCCCTATTTCCCATTTCCATTTCATTTTGTACTTTATATAATTTGTACAAGAGATTATTTGTGAATTACCATCAATGTACTGTAAATAAATGCTGCTGTATCATACACAATTATACCAATACTCGGGCAAAAAGCATACATGTGATTCCAAGTTTATATTATGCTGTTTAAAAAAATTCAATTAATGAAAGTACTGAGCACCTGTTAATGCAGTGTTTAAACACAACCACATGGTGTCACTGTGCAGCTATTTCTTACAGTGCCATGTGCAATATCTACTACAATGTAATGCAGGTTATCTTGTAACATTCCAAATACATTAAAATGTACCTCTCTGATGTTCAGATACCTCGTTTACGTGTCCCACTCCATGTTTTGGCATTTTACTATAACAGAAATCAATAGTTCCTTATTAAACCTAAATCAGTCATCTACCAGTATATTTCTTTGGATTCCCCATAGTCAGTACAACTTTTTGGGGCATTTACATAAGGCCAAGATACTGGTGACAGCTGACCAATTACTCAGATGATTACATTTTAAAATACAATTATTTCATAAGTATATATCTAACAAGATTTGTATTATATGCATATACTGTGCATGTCAATTTCCATTTGTAAACCATTATTAAAAAAATAATAAAAAAACACATTTTCATACCTTAGAAAACAAGATGACAAGGTCATAGTCACGTCCTAATTTTATTACAACTGACCTGCAGGCAGATACTAGATCATATCATTACTACATGAACACTTAATATTCCATTGATAATTTCTTAAATATGTGAAGTAAATAGGATAAAATAGCCAGGAAGCCAGGAGCCTTTTGAAAGCAGGTGTTACATTGCCCAAGCTCCTGTTCACAGACATAAGGCAATATCCCTGCACATCATTCTTTTAATACATTTTCTATTGTACAGGAAAAAAAGAACAAGTTCACAACATAGTTATAATATTTTCACAGTTGTGTGAACATCATACATACTTTATATTCTTGAAAGATACACTGTAATACTCATCACCCTTAATAATATTTTATAATCAAATATTAACATTCTAATAAACTGACATGTCTACACTAATTTTACTCCATAAGAAAGTCTGTATACCATAAGACAATTTTCACTTGTGTTTAAATTCCATGACCGCAAAGAAAAACTTTGTTTGTATTAGATTTTTAAATAGAGGGCAATTTAGCATGACACTTAATTTTAACAGCCAAGTCACAGAAAATGTAGTTTTACAGCATTCTTGTCTTTGACTTCTGCATGTAAAGTCTAACAACTTTTAAAATATGATTAAAGAATACTGTGCTGGTCACCAATTTTTTTTATGTAAAATGAAACAGGTAAAATGTATCTTAACTTGGGTTCAGCAGTAAACAGTAGTAACTTTGAAATGAGGTCTTTGCCAGGAATAATCATTTTAATGCATGGCACCAGATGATTTCAAGATTTTTAAGTAATCTCTCATCTTTGTATATATGATTATACTTAGATAAATGGTTGACATTTCCCTTTCAGATAAAATGTTGAAGAGTTGTTGTATACATGGAAGCAATGCTGACAATGTTTCACAAGAACAAATTAATTTTGCACAGGGTGATACAAGTGGGTTACTTGAAAAACATGCTAAGTGCATTGTAGAAGATGTGACCAGGGAAAACGGGAATCGATGTGGGTCTACAATTAAAGATCGCTTAAACATATAAGGGGCAACTTCAAAAACAAAAAGTACACACACACACACACACACACGCACACACACACACACACACACAGACATACTGCTGTAATGTCCTAATGCCATGTAAACTGTGTAGCTAAAAAGGATTTGGATGCTTTAAAAATGAATTACACAAAAGATGTTTTGCATATAAAGAAAATAAAGCCACAATATACAGGTCATGTTTTAATAGGACAACATTTTTGCATATGAATATTTACAAAGTGTAGAGTTGTCCATTCCTTTGCATGTGAGCCTAAATGTCTGCATGTTTGCATTTCCGTATTGCTATGTTGCTAATACGAAAGCACAAAAAACACACTGTATTTTTCTACATGTATGCTGCATTCTTCCTAAATCTCATTTTCCAACTTTTTTGGTAGATTTTGTATTTGTTAACATATATATTTAACTTTAAAATTTATATTTTTACATTTATTTTCCCTTAAAAAATATCTAAATAAAAGAGATGAGTCCCATTCCATCAACATTTCTGAAGCTTTTTTTAATTAAATCTTTCTTCAATTACTCTATGTAAAATCTGCAGATCCATTGGGTGGTGGGTGTGAAGATGAACATTACCTAACATGACATGATTAGGAGAAACTGAGGTTTCCCATTTCTTTTTCCTCTTTTAAACTGAATTTCAAATCTTTTTCTTCCAGAATGCACACATTCTACCCGTGATGACTGTAATAAGCCCAGACGTTTCACATAAAGACAACTAGCATGTTTGTATCTATGCATCTGTGTGGAAATGTTGATATAGTACAGAATGGTTGAAATGACATTATTGCACATGGCATTTTGGGATTGGGATCCCCCCCATCTCTTGTCAACACTTTAGTGTGTGATTAACACAAATCTTTACACCATCTGTTTACATGTCAAGCCCAGGCCTGCAGCTTAGCGATCAGTCCACATACATGGGAGAGGTGGGAGAGGCAGGCATTTGATCGAGGATCCTACACACATAACTGGCAACATCCACAGTCCGCTCCTCATACATCAGGATAAACGGGTGCTTCTGCAAACCATAGGAAAGTACAAATGAACACAGACTGTAGTATACAGAGACACACAGCAAAAAGTAAAAACTATATTTCACACTGCGCTGACAATTGCAGTTACTTACGAGAAGCTCTCTGTACTTTGGCCTTTTTGATTCATCTTTTGTAAGGCTAAAAAGAAGAACATTTGTATCAGTCCTTTCGTATGGATCACGTATGCAGATTTCTTCTGACTAAAGCTTTGATATATAGGAGTTTAAATGCTTTATTTCCAATAAAAAATGTCAATATTATTTATGGAAATAATATGCTAATATTCCAAGGAAACGACAACAAAAGTTAGTTGTGTCTTGAGGTACCAGTCTCATTAACATACATTCATTGTACTGTTGTACTCACCACAGATTGACAAAGTTGATGAACTTGGGGGAAAACTGCCTATCCTCAGAGTTGCTGAGCTGTGGAGGATCTCCCTTTACAACTTGGGTCAGCTGATCAAAAACACTATTCCACTTTGGATAAGGGAATCGACCTGTGGCCAACTCATACTGTGCAGAAAAAAACAAAACAGAAGGATCATTGTCAAAGCAGGGAAAGAAATTTTTAACCAGCAAAGTATATTCAGATCATTTATCTTTTCAACTGTTCTGATTGCTTGGCTACTTAACTATTTGCAATTTAACAAAGAGACTTCACACTGAAAGAATCTTAATGTGTTCAAATTAGGGATGAACAATTTATTGATTTCAAATTGAAATGCATTATATAGCAAGTCTGACCCAGGGTTTAAAACTATTGTGAGAAACTGTCGTTTTGCATATTCATTCCATTTCATCTTCCGAAGTGACTGTGTATATGTCCGCAAACACAGACACGTGAAACCCAAAGAAAACGTTACATTCGCAGTGCCTACCTATTTAATGGTGAGAGATTTTTTACAGAAAAGTCCGATTATAAGGGGTCCAGGCAGCGTTAGTCGCAAGACCCCTAATGTTTTTATTACTGTAACTGTTTTATTTTCATTACTTTATTTAACTTAATACAGTCGCGGCTTTTGTGATAGTACTTTTATGCGTCATTGTTCTCTGCTAATTTGACCCTTGTGTACATGAGACTTTCCAAAAACACTTTACAAAGGGTAAAAAGCAGTTGAGCGCTGTTTACAAATGCAACACTTAAATTGTAGAAATACAAACACTTTACCATGTTCCTGTTGCTAGAGAATTGTTCTATGGTTTATTAGGTGTATGTTCTATGTCATTAGAATAAATAGATTTTGGAATCAATTCATATATTAGCATTCTTATCTATGGATTAATGTATAGCGTAGTTCAGATTTCAATGTGCGGTTATGCTCAATTACAGTCTTTTAAACAGGTATAGTGAATAATGAGTCTTAAAAAATCGCAACTCAAATCACAATTGCAATATCTGACAGATAAATCGCAATTCGATATTTTCTTAAAATCATTCAAATTCACTGTAAACTATTAATGTGAAGGTAAAAGTAGATCATTATAACTTGGATGATTACAAACTTTCACTTACCAGTGTGATCCCCAAACTCCAAACATCTGAGCGAACATCGTACCCTTGCCTGGAAGCACTAGGGTCTATTCTTTCTGGCTAAAAATTAAACAGAGGACACACAACTAAATCACTGACAAATATTAAATCACTGCCTTAAAATCACAATAATGAATGCGTTTTTTTCTTCATATTACTACTATATTTTTTCTGCCTGCACAGGAAAGTATTTTAATAATTTAACATAATATAAAAATAGTAAAAAAAGCTAACAAATAAATACTCCCAATAAAGTCTGAGGCTTTCCTGGGTATGCGACTTCGATTTTATGTCTCCCGGCCATCTGACATGGCATTTTTGTCTATCAATGCTTATGATCAATACTTATGAACCAACAAAAAAAAATTTTTTAATGACTCATGTGCAAGGACAGAAGATTTTCACAATACTAACATTGTTTAAAAATTTGGGAAGGGGCTATGTAACGAGACTCCTTCAACAATGTTAAAAATGGAAATGATCTGATCGGCATAGTATACCACCATGAACACTAGTAGACTGGATTACCCATGTAAAGCTAGATTTGTATTTTTGTTTTTCTTTATCAGGAATGTTCCCTACCATATTTAACACATTTAAAGTGATTTTAAACTACAAAGACAAAAGACAAAAAAAATATCAAAGATCAAACATATACAGTCATACCCTGCCTTACGTCATTAACTGGTTCCAAGAGCCCTTTTGTAAGCAAATTTTTGAGGTAACCCGAAAATAATGCCTTAAAAATGCCTACGAAGGACTAATAAATAGAAGTCTACTGACATAAATGAAAATTTAATTCATTATAAAAGTCAGTGCAATCTTTGAAATTTTAAAAGTCAATATTGACCTAGTATTCAGAAAAACAAAATAGTTTTTACTACTACTTTATTAAATTACTGTAATAAAAGGGACTACATTAAATATTTCGTATCGGTTCATCAAAATAAATTATATAATTTCGTCAAGCCCCTCCAGTCATCTACTATCACGTATATCAACGTAAATGGACCATGTTAATTTAAGTAAATTCTATTCATTATTCACTTAAAATCATTTAGATTACTATAGACAAGTGACTTAAAGTCGAGTTTGACGTATGCTGAAATGATATATACCAAGGTACTACTGTACCGTACAGAGGTAAGATTAAATGCTGCAGACCACAAACAACTCAATGCCCAGGACCCATAATGGTAACAAGTAAGGCCATAAAGTACATTGTAACCTCCCTTCACTGAATGCCAAACTGACATACCGCCATGTAAGGTCTGCATCCTGCATCTCTGGTTTTTGCGATGGAGTCAACAAGCTGTCCACTGATGCCAAAATCACAGAGTTTGATGTTGCCATTTCTGTCTAGAAGGATGTTGGAAGGCTTTATGTCTGAAAATGTCAGGGGAAGAAAATAAACATGGCAGCAAGAGCCTGTGCATAATTTATCTGCATTGTTGCTAATGTGGTAATAGCTAGTATTATAACCATATCAGATAGAGTATCAACAATAAACATCATGCTACTGAAAATATTACTGTTCACGCAAACTGTTTTTTTTCTGAACTTACCCCTGTGAATTATTTTCAAGTTTTCTTTTAAGTGGTTAAGTGCTTTCACAGTCTATAATTAAATTCAGAAAATAATTGTTAATATATAAATACATTATGGCCATCCATTTCTATGTAGCTCAAGAAACATTTTGTCACAATTACATTTTTAGGTAGTATAATGAACTTACAGCTAATGTTATTTTGCCTAATATTTCCTCAGGAATCACATCATCTAATGAAGAATACACATATTTGTAGAATTTGTCGAATGAGGTAGACATGAGCTCCATACATATCCAACAGTCACCCTGAAAAATAAAAGTTTCTGTCATTGGCACACATTTAAAAGCAATATACATTAGGGTATATTTTATTCCTACTATTATCACCACAGATGGCAGATAAAGGAATTATTATATGCACATACCTCTCTGAAAAGAGCCCCATAAAACTGAACAATGAAGGGACAGTCACTACTTCTCATAACTACATCCAAATCCATTAGAAGTTGCTTCTGCTCCTTTTCATCAACAGTTGATCGAATTCTCTGTGATAAAAAAAAAAAACAAAACAATTTTAACTCAATGCTGACAATTGCCGTTAAGCACCCACCAATGCTGACAATTTCATGACAATCTCAGGCCCCTTTGGTGAAATGATTCCAATAACAACGGTAGAATATGGATTATGACTAACAGGATAGGATATGCCTAAGTCACTAAAAGAATGCAAGAAGGCCCAATATGATTGTACGTGCATTTTTGCAACCATCTGTTATGAATAGACTGGAGAAAAAAAAACTTGAAAAGCAAATGTGGACATTACCTGCACATCGTATATCCCCATACAGATTTTACTAAAAAGACTAAATAAAGAGTAGAGCTATTACGATTAATTGATTAATCAACTGCAATGGTGGATTGGTTCTTACCAAGCACCAGCTGCAATGTACAGTATATTATATTATTTCATGCAAACAATTATGCAATGAATCGTAAGATTAAATCATATATATCATATTTCAAATAGATTACTTGATTATTGATATAACCTGACAGCCCTATACAAGAGTGATTCTTGGTTTTCCTTTTAGAGCATTTAATGTTTTTTCCTGCCACTTTCTTTCCTGCTTAACAAAAGATTGTCTCATTTACATAACTATTAAGACAGTGGTAAAATCAACACTTAAGGAGAAGTCATACATTTTAAACAATATATAAATCCAGTAGGCACACTAATATTCATATTTGATTGGCTTGGCAACCCCCCATTACATGAGTGGAAGTATGTATCACCTTGACTGCCATGATTTGGCCACTTGGCTTGTGCACCATCTTGTTGACAGACCCATAGGCACCTCTCCCAATTTCACCCAGGTCTTTGAGGTCCTCAGCAGTAAAATCACAATGCTGTTCCGGGGATATCTTCAGCTTTCCTGATGACTCAATACTATGTGTTCTCAGCCTCTCTCTGCGGACAAGAGTGATAACAGGAACAAAACAATCAAATCAATATAATAATGAAGGATAAAATAAACACCACAGTATAGTTTGTGATGCTTCTGGAAATGTTTGTATCTAATAAATGCTTCTATTTTTTTATAACCAAATACAAATCAATCCCAAAGTAAGTTTTTAAATTAAAACACATCCAACACATGAGATAGTAAACACAACAGTGGTTTATAAACATTTTTTACTTTTTCGCTGGCTAAATGTATAGTTACCACTGATTTACAGTGATATAAGTTCTGAGTGGCTTGGTCCTATTCACTGTTGTGTCTGAAATTAAATGTATGGCTTTCATAATCCTCCCATCTGACAAGAAACATTTCATTTACATTTTATGCACAGTAGATAGCAGGGGGTGTCTACAGTCAGGGGTCTACTTACATGTGTGGGTTCTGAAAAGGAGGCCCAGTTGTGTGGATTCTGGTTGTCGTTTTAATAGGTGGATTAGCGAAATTGAGCTTCAGTGCTTTACGTTTACCTGGCAAAGATACACAAATAGTGCACCTTTGACAATCAGAAGAAGACTGTCTGAAAAAAAACTCATACTGGGAAAAATTCTCCTATATTTCTACTTCTTCTAAATGAAGATTTTATATTTGATCATATTTATCACAGCAGCATTACACATTCTATCATATCAGTAGCATAATCTACATCTAATTTAATAGTTGTGATGTAATGAGAATATTTTGGTGAAATAAAGCAATAATACATAGTTTTTTTTCGAATAAGTACTGCTAATCACTATGATATACATTTAACCAATTTGCACTGAGTGGGCAGTATCTCAAAAATGCAAAGTAAAAATTTATTTGGAAGATAGTGAATAAGTGACAAAAAATTAAATACAACTATCAGCAGAGCTAATAACACTAGCTTATAGAACCCGCATAATACACCAACTCACACTATTCTCTAATACACAAACATAAATTGAAAATTCAGAAATATATATAAAAAATAAGCCAATATCAACTAATAAATTTGTATTTTTAAAACAATGTATGAAAATGCATTCGCGAATTGAAATGCAAATGTAACAGCACTGAGGCAAGTCTCAGATGCAGACTGAGGTTAAAAAAGGCTAAACTGGGTCAGGGCTAAAGGCAGATCTGTATAGAAAGGTATTTCTTACAATGATGAATGTTGCAATAGCTACCTTGCTCAATATGAAACAGAAAAAATAAAAGACAAAACGCGTGAACTTTATCCTCCAAAAACCATAACATTCTAGATTTACAAGAACTGTAAAAAAAATTAAGGAATAAAAACACTACAGAGAATAGGTGTGTACATAAATTCTTATATATCTGGTTTATCAGAGGGCTGCCTCTGAATCTCATGGTTAGTCCACCCCTGTTTTCAGTATTAGAATGTTATCCCATATTTACAAACAAGTATGCATGATGAGGAAGATCTCAGCTGAAAATTGCCAACAAATTTTTCCATCATTGCCACTGTCAACAAATACGCGAAACTGAAGGAGAAGAATTTTTGTATGTGACGCCATACAAAATCAACAATGAGCATAATGTTCTCAAAGTGCAGCTCATGCCCAACGAGAGATACTATGCTTAAAATAATAAAATAAAATATTAAATGTGAACAGCCTTATCTGTTAGTAGTACTTGAAGCAAAAATCCTGGTAGAGCTTCCATTACAATATTTTGTATTTAAAATATGAATGTAAAATTAAGTTACTTGAATGAGCAGACATTGCAAAACCTACATTTTGAAGTTGCACAACAGTGAACCTGTCTACAACGTGATCTGAATCAGCCACGGACAAGTGATTCATACCAAAATGTAAATGGAAGCTCACCCACCACATTTTGTATTAGTCAAGAACAAAAGTGGACAGACTCCCCATACCAGACTGTCAAACCGAAACACAAAAGGCATGGTACGTTAGCAAAAAATACTTGGCTTACTTTGGGGTACTCCAGACAGGTTTATCTGAAAGCCTGAGGTAGAGAGAAAACATTTTTAAGATGGTTTTGTTTTTGACATACGCTTGTTTCTTCTCTAATGTGGAAATGACGTTAAAAATTATCTGAAACAAATCCACGTTAAACACCTACAGGAACAAAACACCCAGATTCTATTTTGAAGCAAAAACAAAGCAACTGGGTTGTTGAAAAAAATGTTTATTGGCCTAAATAAAATGCAGGAGGAGAATGTATTAATTTGTACCGTACTGTATGCTGTTCTTGCCTCCTGCAGTATAAGTTGGTATTACCAACATATATTGTAGATTTTTTTGGACTAGCTCAATAAGAGCTAGATTTTGACAACAATATTGTAATATTTCTTAACACATTTTCTATCTCACAACACTGACAACACCAAATCCAAGTGCAAAGATAGGAAGTGGAGATGTGTCATGTTTGAGGTCCATAAAATCATTCCTGTAGAAAATAGTCTTTAAAATTTTGGTAACAACCATAAGTTCCAGGGCGTAGATAATAAGCTGAATCCACCACTGTCTCATGTATACAGTAAGTGAACATTACTAAATGACTAATGCTAGTGCTATTACTAATTCTAGGCCAATAGATGGAACATGAGCATAGGAATGATCTGAACCTTTCTAGAATCGATCATTGAGTACTGTACTTGGTACAAACCCCTCAAACTAGCGCCAATATTCATTTGCAGTCTAGAAAGGAAAAACAAGCAGTTGGTAAAGAGCTTCTGATGGGTCTGCCAAGTCCTTTATCGTGTCCTATACAAATGGAGGTAAACACACCTGGCTAAGTTTCTAAGAACTACACACCCCAAAGGATGGAGTTACATCATAAGAATGATCCATACCTCACTCAGAGTGACAATGCTCCAGTCCATAATACTACACCAACTGGATGACTCAATTGTGAAGATTAATAATTTACACATTGTTAATAATATATTTCATTTTTTAAATTATTAATATTCATTTTGGCTAAATATAAAACATAAACATTGTAGATAGCAAAAATGCTTTGATTTGTTAAAATGCAAAGCATGTTACTATAGTTCAACTGGCTGATCCAACACAGGGCCCGGAGTCTGACCCTTGAGTCACATGACATGTAAGGCAGGAGACACAATAAACAGAATGCCAGTCTGTCACAGGTCACACGCACACACAGACACACAAACAACAGGGGAAAACAATCTGCCTAGACCACACAAATGGAGAAATGCAGAACACAGAAGTTCAGAAAATCCCACCCACACTGCATATAGTATATGAGAATTTTGCATGTTCTGTGGTTTCCATAGTCCAAAGAAATGCAGCTTGGTGAAAAGAAATTGGTGAAATTGCCCATAGTGTGTTAATGTATGAGTATGTATGAGTATAAGATGGACTAGCACCCTGTCCAGGGTGTGCTCCTGTCTTATGCCCTGTAAGCCCCTGCTATGTGCTCCAGAACTCCCCATAACTTTGTGCTGGAAGGTAAAAACTTTTTACAGAATATAGTATAATCTTGAAAACAGCAAATACTGTTTGTCACCACGTCACAATAAATATCGTTATTTGAGATCCTACTAGTAACAAAAAAACAAATAAATCCAGTATGGAATGCTTCCTTATTGTTTGGCTTGACAGTGGAAGACAAAAAAAATGTATGAGTTCCATTCTGGTTCAAAGCAACTATTTATTACTGTACTTCTCTTTCTACATGAGCGCAATGATTAATTGTTATTAAAAAAAACTTTTCTGGCTGAAAGACAGCCAAAAAAAAGAAAAAGATGAAGCATCTTGTCAGCATTATTATAGCCATTCAGACCTCACCCACCCGAAATTAAGGTCTCAATATCACAAAAACTAATGGAGATAAAGAGATGTAAACAAAATACCCATTTAACTCATGCATAATTATGACCAATGGAAAATTCAACATTTTTTATAAAGTGGCTGGACTTACGTGACCTACAACACCAACTTTACTTATTAGGTAGCTAAACATCAATGCCTAGTCAAAATGAAAACCTCAGCTACTGTTTCAACAACATTCCGTGAAGTTGGTTATATAGTAAGTAACAGGGATTTTCCATAGTTAATAAAAAATGGCAGTTACTACAAAAATGATACAACAGTTTATCTTAATGATGCACATATAAAATCATAAAAGACACTCCACAAAATAACACAACTAAGAAACCACACCAATTAAAAATAAGAAGAAAAATAACGATGAATAAACTATCCATCCTTTCATCCATCTTCTAACTGCTTAGGATTATGGGGGGCCTATGCCAGGCAGTATAGGGCTCAAGGATTCGGGCATAGACTTGGGCAGTATCTATTTTTTCATGACGTCATATTCATACCTATCTGTCATTTCACCCCGGTATACGGTATATGATGATATTTACTTTTAAAAAATGCTAATTATGTAGCGTACTGTAAACTTCGGGTTCCGAGACTAAATAAGCTCATTGGTGTGGGAGTTCAGCACTAGGGAAACAAGGAGACAACTCCTTGTTCAAGAGTCAAAAACACCACACTACTTAATTGTTGTTGCAGAATACACCATGTTACCATCCCCTAGGGTGTATGGGAAATGTAGTTAACCAATCTACTAACAGTAGCATGAATGTTCACAAATATTCTCAATGTAGAATGGAAATGAAACGAACAGAATGGACACCATTATGGGCAAGCATTTTGTAAACAAACAAAATATGTAAGCCTGTGGTTGACTGCATATAGTTCCATGCTTGTACAGAAAGAGCAGCATCTGTATTTTTGACAGTATTTAAGATAATATTGTAGGGATTTCTACATATTGGGGCATACTGCAGTACCATCATACCATCCAGACCTAATACAGCATATCCATGATGGGATAACAGTCACTCCAATGGCATATACAATATTCAAAACAGGCAATTCAGAAATGCCAATTCGCCTAAAAGCGTGTCTTTCAACTGTTGGAGGAAACCATAGCACCCAGAGGGGAACATTTACAACACCTGGAATGCACACACATAGAGCAATGGTGAGATTCAATCCTCCAATTGTAGAGGTATGGGATAATTGTGCTACCCACCACGCCACTCCATGGCAAAACCAAAAGAAAGGACATTGTAGAATATTGAAGACACTTAGAAGCAAGAAACTAAAGTGGAGCTTATTACTTAATACTTAAAAAAGGCACATACACAAGATACAAGCGTTTCTCAATCCACAGACTGCCAAGGCATGTTATTAAGGCATGACACAAAATCTCAAAGAGTGTGTAACTCTTTTAAACTTAGGCCAAAAGCCAAATGTACCCTGTATTCTGGAAGACTGGAATGAAATTTTTAGTAAATTTAATTCTGTCATAATCATAATTTAAGATCGATTTAAGATATGCTTTATCCGGTAAGTCTGACCCAGGGGTTAAAACTGCCGTGAGAATAGTTTTACAAATTCATGCCATCCTTATTGTGTGACAGTCAGCCTAACCAATCAGAAGTGCCATGCTCCTCGGATGCCAGTAATGCTCACCAATCAGAAGTGGCCCAAAGTGACTGCGTATACGCCCACAAACACAGACACGTGAAACCCAAGGAAAACGTTACATTTGCAGTGCACAGTCACAGCTTTTGTGATACTTTATGTGTCATTGTTCTCAGCTAATTTGACCCTTGTGTACATGGGACTTTCTGGAAGCACTTTACCATGGGTAAAAGCAGTTGAGCGCTGTTTGCAAATGCGACACTTAAAATGTGCCTGCAAAAAATAAAATCACTTTACCATGTTAGCTAGCGACCGGGAACATTTTTGGCAAATAAATGACTATAAAACAAATTTAAGCTGTCGTAAAATTTATAGCCTTACATTTATAGCAAATTGGGCTGAAAAGAACGCGGCATAATCTGGTAATAGCAATCACACCGAATCATATGATCGGTAAAAAGTTCTGATTGTTTAGAGACTGCTCTTAGTATACATAGTGCTTAGTGTCATATGTGAATACTGAACTGAATTTAAAAAAATATATATATAAATCAAACTACAATCGCCATATTTGTCAGACAAATCTCAGTTATTTTCTTAAAATCATTCAGCCCTACCTAGCAATATTAAAATAGAAGAAAACAAAACCAGTAAAAAGTTTAAAGCAATCCTATGAATGGGTTCTAATCATACAGATAAGCAAGTAAGCCAAATAATAAAGCAATATACTGAATTTGAACATGAATTCAGGACTTATATTACGATCGCTCATGATCAAAAAAATAATATCAAAAGTTAAGAATTAGTGCATGCTTTATGTCATAGCATTTTTATGAACTGTGATGTATATTTTTCATCTGTATATCACATGAATTAAACTTCAGCAGCATCTCCAAGATGATACTACCAGGACCCATTCTTACTTTGTTTGGAAATCCAAAGCACACAACAGGGTAATCAGGATGTGTTGGAACTGAGAAAAAAAAAGTTACTGTACAGGCTACGAGGTAAGACTTTCTGGTTTTTCTATTTTTAGTGCATTACTTTTTCCCCCATTTACACACTTGTTATTCATCAGTGCTTAAAATCATTTAACTTTTACCAATGGAGTATAGTGCAGGTATGACCAAATTATTCTTGGAAAGTTGCTGTGTCATTGAGGTTGATGTCTGTCTTCAGGTGTGGGTTTCTTTATTACTCAATTCAATTCAATTCAGTTTATTTTTATATAGCGCCCTTCACAACAGAGTTGTCCCAGGGCGCTTTACATGGGCGCTTTATTATGACTGTTTAACTGTTTATTTTAAATGGCTACTTTTATTTACCTTTGAACATTCTACTAAGCAAAGTGCAAATTCAGAATCCGTTCATTCAGAGTATGAGAAAACCTGAATTGGGGTTTTCCATGTCCAGGTTTCCACAGTCTCATACCACTCAATAAGGTAACTTTTACTAATATCCAATTTCATCTATGATAAAAATGTTCTGGGGCACATACTTGGAGAACTAGGAAAGAATCAGCGAATAGCTGATATCCAAACATATGTAGCCAAACATCACATTCTCTAGACTGGAACCGGGTTGGGTTTTACTTTTACCATTTTAGACCTATTTTCTAATTTTTTAAAGTTACCTTGTTGATTAACTAAACTGATCCACAACAATTAAGCAATCCAGGCCAATGTATCTTTCAGGAGTAACTACCTTATTTTCCTAAAGAGTGGCCATAGCCTTTAGTTACCTAAGCTGCAGAAGTAACAGGCCTTTATTTGAGGCAGGCTTGTACTAGAGGCAGGCCTTTCTAATTCTGACCGATACTCCAAGATGCCATTAATTCAAATTTGGTATGTGAATGAATTAAATGCAGCCATTGTGTCATTATGAACCCTGTACAACATACTGAATTTATTGGAAATATTCTCTTAAAACAAACGATAACAGCAGATTACAGTATTGCAAGGCCACTGGAATTGTAAGAACTGGCTAACAGTAGTAACTGCCTTTTAAAAGTGCATTCTTAAAAGCTTTCTTTGCATCAATGTGACATAAATCATAAAAATACAAATTTCACTTGCAAGTAGTAAGACCAGTCATGTTCAGGAGTTTACCATAAATACGCCCAGGTGTCACAACATAAAAACTAAATATTTCACGAGTTACTCCAAATATTAACATTAATAGACATTCATTTTTTACAACACAGTTAAATATCTAATAACTATGATACTTAGTTTCAGGCAAAATCTCAACTGAAAAACTGGGATGTTTCCTAAATGTAAACATCACAGCTTAGCTTACTTTATACTATGCAACCTCTAACTTTTTCAGAGTACGTCTTGTTAATGTTGTTTCTTTATAAATCCCAAAATCTTCATATAAATGTGCAAATGAATGTTTCTCATCTATTCTGTTACAAAATCCATACAAAGTCGTATACATCAGCAATTATCTGAGACCCAGCTTTTTACTGAATCCTAATTTTTATATGAGGAAATGCAGTAAACTTAAACTTTAAAAAATGCACTAAATAAACCTTTAGTCTAGATCAGTGGTTCTCAAAACATTTTCTCAAGCATTACATAGGCTATAACTTCAGACCAAACCAAAAAAGTACCACAAGGGTAAAAAAATCATGAATGCACGTGTGTGAGCACACACACACACAGACACGAAAAAGAACAGCGCTTACTGTAACATTTACCTTACTAGTGAGCCTGCTTGGCATGGCAAAGATTAGAAATGTCAGGGATGAGTATACTAGGCTTGGGTCTTCTTCTGTTCCAATGTAAGTAAATCCCAAACTTAGGCTATTGGGATCAGTGGTTTTCTGATGTTTGCAAACATTAGTTGTGCTCCTTGTTTCACCATTGCAGGTGATGAGCTATTGTATCTAATGTAGATGACCAAAAAATAATTATTCTCAGACTAAAGAACCGCCATATACAGTATAGACCAGACACTGGTAACCTGGCCCAAATGTGTCATAACAGAGAGTATGCAAATTTTAAACAACCCGAAAATTATTAAGAAATTGTATTTTTTTCAGGTCTTTTTTTTGTTTGCTTCATTTTGCTTTTTTGCACATTACCACAGGCCACTCCGAGTACCACTGGTGGTATGCATACACCAGTTTGAGAACCACTGGTCTAGATCATTTCATTCACAACAATAATTAAAATCCCACAAAACTTTTAGTGTCCAGCTGTTTCCATTGTAAATAAACTGGAGTAATTTAAGTGATAGTCTAACACTCAGATAACCCTGATATTAAAGTTTCACACCCAAAGTGGGGCACAATATGTTGTAATAGGTTAGTAAACCTATCAGGTTAAATGTCCATGGTGTCCACAGTCAAAATGTGTGCGTAGAAAACTTCATCATTTCAAAGAAATACATTTAATATAAGACAACAGTGTGAATGAACTGACAAAGCACCCTATGCTTAGCTGCCCAGACTATCATTTTATAACATTATGAAATACATACATATATACACAAAAACACAATTTAGAGATTGCAATTCACAATGAATTTTCATTACTTTTATGATCAATGCAGTTTAAAAATAGAAGCTTTTAAAATACACAGGTTTTTAAAGCATCATTCAATCACTGCCTTGGCATATACACTGCACTCCAAAAATGTCCTGACAATTTTCACTTGTAAAATACAAGGAATAGTCTATGATCCAAACTCTAAACTGGATTCTGCCTACTGATATAATAACAAAACTACTAAATTGCAATTTTGTAAAAAACTGCAGACCCTCCACTATTTAACTTATGTGCAGACCAGCTGCCTGTTATTAACTGTAAATATTCAGCTCACTAGCCTTTGCAACAACTGGTGGGAAAAAAGTAAAAGTAAAGAAAAAAACGATTTACTATACCATGAGGTCATGCTGATCATTGCGAAGTGCCTTATGAGCTTCTTATTGGAAGTACAGAAATAAACACTACAGCTATCTTTTTTTATTCCACGCAATATCAGATATGTTAACAATTTCAAGAATAATAATAATAATAATAATAATAATAATAAATAATAATAATAATAATCATTGCAACTGGAAATTTAAAAATTGTCTTCAAGAATGTTATATTAAATATTTATTTATGGATACATTACAACATTACTAGCATGTCGTTTTGTGCATTATTATGGAAACATAGAAAACGTTTTCACACTTTGCATTCCTATAAAAAATGTGTAAGAGTACCTGTTTCATTCTGACATCTCCAGCACGTGTTGGTCTCTGAAAGGTTTAAATTAAACATTTAATGGATTGTCTGCAGGAAAAAAAAAAACCTGCACCGTGACAAATCTCGACATTTTCATGACGTCGTTCTAGGACACAAACCACCACATTCTTGTGTAGCCAAAATACGTTAACAAATACATAGATGCACTCGATTGCAACGATATTTTATCGCGTACAGAAATACAGTTAGCTTCTGGGTGCAGTCTAGAGTTCGCAACAGGCTAAATGCAGTTTCACTGAACACATGAGCCAACTGGCTATCTCTATTTTCACTGTTCTTACATATCCTAACTAGGTTACTAATATCACAAGACAGACAATACGATCAATGCAACAAACATTTGCTGTTTTGTTAGAAAATACCAACAGAAACATATCCAAATGATTTAACTCGTTAATACGATTAAATGAAGCATAACATAAATAGGAGCACACTTAGCTGGTTAGCTTGTTGACTTGCTAACATTTTGTTTAGTGTCCATAATTGCCACCAGTCAAGATACCTGCGGGTTTCGGTCATTTCTCTTAATACGGCTATTTTGAACATTATAAGGCCACTATTGGTTTCAACCATATTTCTTAATAACAACAAAAATATATAAGTTGTAGACGTACTATATACTGCACTGTAGCATCAGGCCTATGTGCAGAAGATTGCTAATATATAGCACAGCTAACTAGCATACTTGCTAAGTGGGAAAAACTGGAAATAAATATAGCCAGTTAGCTACGAGTTTTCAGTTAATCAACGTTTCATGTCAGATGTCACTTGCCCTTATAAACTGTACTAAATATTTCCTAAGTAAAGCGGACTTCTCAAGAATAAAACAGGGACTATAAGCACTGTACACAGGCCTATACAAAACGATGATGAGGAAATACACACTGCATTTCTAGGGTGCAGCAGTGGCAGGGTGAAAATACTTCTTCGCCAATCATTTTCTCCAATATTTCTGGCAAAAAAAGATCACTTGAAAGGAGCAGTTAGGGGGTTTTTTGGTAGTTTAGCGTCTTACCCTGCATGCTGCTGACTGTCGTTATGTGCTGAGACGGGGACTGGTGGTGGTATGATGTTGATGTAGATCCTGCATTATTGCTGCTGTTGCTAGAGGAGGTTGTTGAGTTGCTGCTGGGGCTGGGAGTCGCCATTGTTGCGTGATTGATTCCAGCAGCTCAAGGCTGCAATGCAGGGAGTTTAAACTTCAGCCTCTTCGGGCAGGACACCTAGCTACTAAACTCAATATAGCAACTGCGCTCCACGGCGGGGGCAGCCTGCGCTGAGCGTTACGTGCCGGGGACAACGCTGTCTGCGCTGCATGCTCCCAGTGTTTACCACCGGTTTGTCTAGGTCTGAGAGAAACAGTTATTGCTTTACTATTATTTATCGGGCAACTATTTTATGAGGTTTTTACTTGGGTGGAACATACTAATTAAATGCATGATATTGTAATGATAATAAAATGGCACATCGTCATTTTTATTTTTTTAAGGCATTTGAATAATTTTAATAAACTTAAAATGAAAACAGAGCACAAATGTATAAA
>JAODKK010000093.1:16517940-16533508 GCA_026774405.1 Petrocephalus microphthalmus | reverse complement strand
TGTATGTGCCATCATGATTGGTTAAGGATTAAGAATAAGAAAAATGACATTCATTTTACTTGAGGAATTGCTTCCCTGCTGTTCAGGAGGTAGTCAGAATGGCCTAGCAGTCTAAGGTGCTGCATTTCACACGCAGTCTCCTTCGGTTGCCTTGGGTTTGAATCCGGCCTTCCCTGTCACCTTTCTCAAGCACTGTACTGAAGCTGTGGCCATTCACGCTGGTGTGGTGCCAAAAGCATAATTTGACAAGGACACTCTTCTGACTGCAGAAAACATAAAACTATTTATTGCGTCGACAGTTTTATGCACAAGCATATTCATGAATTTTGGATTTTTTTTTATTTACTTTTCGGACGTGCTATTGAAATTGCTAGCAAATTGGTTTTACGATGGTGCTTTATGGTAGTGCTTCCACTGAATGATAAACTGGACATGTTAAATAGATGTGGCCGGTGGACTTGTCATGTACATTTATGATGCGCAATTATTTAGAATCTGTAAGTGTAATGGAACCATCACCAGGGTTTCACCAACTTTTACGCATCTGGCGTGATACTTTAATACATTCAACCAGTTGCTACAGTAGAAGAAAATAACTGAATTGTCTTTTTAAGTAAGTATAGTGTGATTACCACATTCATACCGTTGTAAAATGCAAGAAAATGTTGAAGTAATCCAAAGCAATTAGAATACGTTACTCACATTGAGTAATCTAACGGAATAGGTTACAAATTACATTTTAGGGCATGTATTTTGTATTCTGTAGTGGAATACATTTTAACAGTAACCCTCCCAACACTGGCTAAGCATTATAATGGCAAAGATGTGTAATCTATGTGCTTTTGAAAGTGGTGTGATTGGTGTGTTCTGGCATCTCAGAGACAGTCCCCTTCCAGGATTTTCAAGCATTAGAGTGTCTTTAGTTTAAAGAGAATGATGAGAAATCGCCTGATGGCACTGGTGTGATTGAAAACATGTTAAAGTAACCAGAGGAGGATAATCAGACCCTTTTAAGCTAACATTAAGGCTAGTATAACATTGCCGTACAGAATGGCTCATACTGAAGGCAAAACTGAATCCTCCACAGTATAAAAAAGTACACATTTGTGCTGTTAAGAAATTACCACACATATTTTATCTTAGAACTCAGCGAGGCTTAGACAGTGTTTAATAATATTAGTTAAATAGAATGTGTAATCATATGTTATGCAGATCAGCAGAGCTCACGAACACCATAGCTTTGTTTGAGCCTTGTATACATTTTCCAATTGGCCAGTATGTAATGGAGGTGATCTAATTATTTTATTGTATCCATTACAATCTCCTGAAGACAAAAAAACTACTAATATGTACAAAATGCTATATACATGTACAAATGAGTCTGACAATTAACATGTCCAGAAAAAAACCTAAATGATATGTGTCCAGCTACCAGGTTGAATCAGCTGTGCTATTAACTTGTTGGACAAATCGATGTTTCTGGAATGATGAGGGTTATAACAGGAGGAACAGCTGCCCATCTGGTAATGTGCAAACCAACAGCAATGAACCAAACATTAGAGCAGGAAGACCCCGCAAAAAATAATGCACAAAGACCCCACAAAGTATGCCAAAGGGTAAATATGAGTTCTGCTTCTTACACTGCATACAAATGTGCTGTGCTCCTTGAACAGCCAGACTAACAGTACAGTTGCTTCTAAAAAAGACATGTTGACTGAGAGTAGCATTATCGAAGTAGTTTGGAAAATACAAGTTTGGTCTTTGGTAATATACTCAAAAGATTATGCAAACTTTATACATACCATGCTAAAGCTATGGCATTTCAGGGGCATGGATACCCTGGCAGATTGAAGGGCCTAGCACTTTGTAAAGGCCCCTGAATATCCATCCATCCACCCATTCTCTGAAACCGCTTGTCCTATTCTGGGTCACAAGGCGGTAAACATCCCAGGATAGGGCGCCGGTCCATTGCAGGGCACACTCACACAGCCTGAATATGGAAAACTATAACTGATATGCTTGGGCAATCTTTTCCACTCCTGCTACATCCTACACATCCTGCCAGGCAAATTCTACCAGCAACCTTAGCAGGGGTTCCTGAATTTCTAGGTCCCCTGGTAGGACCTACTGCCTCCTAAACTACTGCAAACACATACAAATTGTGCATTCAGAGAAGAGTTTTGGTACCAAACACTGCTGTAGTGTTATTTTAGCACTTGTGGCCTTCCTGTTAGCTTGGTCTAGGCATACAGCTCTGACCACTTCTTTTAAATTGGTGTCTTCGGCCACAGAAGTGCCATTGATTGAATGTTTTTTGCTCATCATACCATTCTATCTGAACGCTGGATACTGTCGCGTGTAAACATCCCAGGAATGCTGCTCTGTCTGAGATTCTGCAACCACAACATCTGGCACCAACAATCTCTCCATATTCAAAATTGCTTAGATCATGTGTCTTAGCTGTTCTCATGCTTAGCCCAACTGAAACTCTTAAGTTTTGTATATGTATTAAGTCTCAGCTATGTAGTTTACTCTTTGGAGGAGTATGCTGTTAGTGTAAACAAGGAGGTGCACTTCAGAGTGTGCTTGCATGCCAGATTATAGCACTTTTTACATAAAATAACATAAAATAACATTAATCCATCCATTCTCTTCACTCGCCCTGGGTCAGGTCGGGGAGGGCAGCAGTCTAAGCAAGGATGTCTAGACCTCCCTCTCACCAGCCACCTCCTCCAGCTCCACCTGGAGAATACCAAGGCGTTCCCAGACCAGCCGAGAGATATAATCTCTCCAGTGTGTCCTGGGTCTGCCCCGTAGCCTCCTGCTGGTTGGACAGGCCTGGAACACCTCGGCAGGGAGCCATACAGGTGGCATCCTAGATAGATGCCTGAACCACCTCAACTGGTTCCTTCCAATGCAGAGGAGCAGCGGCTCTTCTTTGAGTCCCCATCTCTAAGTCTGAGCCCAGCCACCCCGCAGAGGGAACTAATTTCAGCTACTTGTATCCACAATCTCATTCTTTTGGTTACTACCCTGAGCTCATGACCATAGGTGAGGGTGGGAACATAAATTGACCAGTAAATTGAGAGCCTTGCCTTCCAGCTCTGCTCCCACTTTACCACAACAGAATTGTTCAGCGTCCGGATTACTGCCAAGGCTAATATAACTTGTGAACAGAATCTGTGACAAAGGGCAGCCCTAGCGGAGTCCATCAACCACTGGGAATGAGTCTTACTTACTCTCACTCCGTTTGTACAGGGATCTGATGGCCCGCAACAACGGGCCCCGTACCCCATACGCCTGGAGCACCCCCCACAGGACCCCCTGAGGGACACAGTCGTATACCTTTTCCAAGTCCACAAAGCACATGTAGACTGGTTGGGCAAACTCCCACGCATCCTCTAGTATCCTTGTGAGGCTGAAGAGGTAGTCTAGTGGTAAAATAACAATAATTTAAAAATCAATAATAAATTATTTCTGTTCTTTAAGTGTCTTTCAGTGAAGAAGTCATTTATTCCCTGTGATCCCCAATAGTGCTGAGAAATCTGACTTGCTAGGTCTGAAGTGACACTCGATTAGTGCTCAGTGCTCATAATGTCCATAACACATCTCCATTCCAAAAGATTTGTCCCAGTTCTGTGGCTCAATGCCAAAATTAATTGCATATTTAAGATATCAGTTATCAGTCTACGACCTAAAAATGCCAGTCAGAATTATAAAAATGAATACGTTTGCAAGTCAAAATGTAACAGAATTTCACTTTTGTAATGTCAAGGGTCTTTTATTATAGAAACAATCATATGAGCAAAAAACACCATTTTACTATAAACTGTTATAGTTATTATCGTTTATAGGTCCAGGTGTTAACTGTGACTTAGGAATTTCTTTGTATTGAAAACGAGTATGTTTAGTTCTACGATTTTTTTTATTCGTGTAGATGCAGCTTACGACCGCTAGATGTAGAGAAAAAACTGTATTCCGACTACTGGAGAGCGCTTCCTTTCCTGGCTCAGTAGACGGCTGAAGCGGACGCCAGTACAGAACGGTAGCGCCGGAGTGAGGACTTCGCCGTGGCTGGCAGCGCGGTACTCCGAGTGTGGGACTTGCAACAATCTCTGCCAGTTTATAGACTGATGTCTGTTTTTACAGGCAGTTAGATTGTATTCCGACACAAGGGGAAAGCAACTTGATTAAAGTGTTTCACGGAGAGAAGAGAAGTAACGTTTCAGCATATGAATGTGTCCCATCTTGAAATGTCTGGATCGTATTGCCGAAGTTTATATGCCTTCAGTGGAGAGCAACACCAGCAAGGACTGAGATTTGAAGTCGGGGAAATTATTAAAATTACGCAGGCGCTGTCTGGTGGTTGGTGGGAAGGTGAGAAAGATGGAGTTACCGGATGGTTTCCAGCAAGTTACGTTCAGATTTTAGAGGTAAGCCTCTAAGTAGTGAAATGTCGCAATCTTTAACATTTAAGATGTAACACTGTAGAATGCTAGAGGTTGCACGGAAAACATAATGAGCTGTCACTGAAATCCGTAATTGCTTAAAAATATTTTGCACAACAGCTGTGACTCAGGTGGCGTCAAAATGAATCGGGAAAATGTAAAGAAACTGTCGCAATACTCCCGGTTGTCTATTGTCTGACAAAATGACTAAATGGTGTTAATTCCGCAAGAACGTACTTTTGCATATGCAATACAGGCTGCATTGCTTCACTTGGAAAGGAATGCTGTGCGATTACTACACTTCCCGAACGTACCGACAGGAAATAATGACACATTTTCTCCTGTTATTTCCTTCGCTGCTTTAACACACCTGAGTAACAAATGTTCAGTTCTGAGCGTTGACTTTTTCTTATCTGTCTTTCTTTAACATCACTATATAAAACAACCAGTTTGACCACTTGTTGCTTACAGAAACTTGCTCATGTCTGCTTCTAGTGGTCTACTTTCTTACTTTATTATGTTCTTATATTGTATATGCTGCACATGCCGTTACAAATGTTCTACGAAGAAAAGGCGTAGAAATGACCGCTGAAACTTAAAAATACATTTATGTTCAGACATGTAAGATGTTATATTTCTATGTCCTGACTGTTTATCTAGTTGGTCTATCGCGTGTGAAGTTGCGGTCTCGACCTTTGCATTACATTTGCATTACGTGTTGTTCTTTAAGGCAAACCTGCGTATTATCTCGATGTTTCTGTGGGCTTCCTTTGGGTGAGAGTGATGGTGTCCTCCTTTTGATTTGAAATCATCTTGGGGGACGTTTGTAGCTCAGTAGGTTATCGGGAATTGTGCCTGTCTCCGGAAGGTCATGGGATCTAGCCTTTTGGCCAGAATACTAATCATATCACAATTGGGCCCTTGAGCAAGGCTCTTTACCCTAGATGCCCCAGGGGTGCTGGCTGACCCTGTTTTCCAAACCCAAGCTTTCATGTTTTATACTTTACTTTGGATAAAGTTGCCTGGTAAATAAATATAATGTGGTTTACGTGATGTCTCTAATTTCCCTCAGAGTTTGTGCATGTGATTGTTTACCCTGTGGTGAACTGACATTCTGTTCACGGTGTAAGCTGTCTTGTGCCATGTGTTTCCTGGGTTAGGCACTTGGCTTGCTGCAGCCCTGTACTGAATAAGCAGTTATGTAAAATGGTTTGGTGGACTAATAATATTGCAAACTTTTGTGAAAAAAATATTGCTTTTTAGATATCAGGTATATAACATTTAAATCAACATACAACAACATATTATCCGAATGCCCTTCTGCCTGAGGTAACGTGATGTTGATCTGTACTGGACAGAAAAATAATTAACAGAGAATAGCAGAATTCATATTTTCCAGTTTTTTAGATGACATATTTCATGGAAAAACTTCATGCTTGATTTTGGTGCTAAGTAAGTAAAATGGATTCAGTGTGATTTCAGATCAGAATCTGTTTGTTAATTTAACTGTACATGCCAAAGGTTTGATTGTTTTTGAAAGATTTGTTGTAGTAACCATGCATATGTTCTGTTATTAGACTCTGAGTATTATAATGGGAGCTCTGTGTATGTTGACCTTAAAAGTTCGGAAGAAGATAAGGTGTTTTGTACGTACAGTTAGTCCTGTTTCTGCCCTGGATCATAACAGAAATTCATGTGAGAACCAGCTGATATCCATTACTGTCAGATATTAGCTTGGTCAGAAAAATATCTTGTAATGCTATAATTTACAAAAATGGCCATAGTAATGATCGTATGACTAAAGGTTGTGTTGTTTCCAATTTGTCATAGGTTTCAAACAGTTTGGTTTGGTATTCCCCTAAATTAATTAGAAAGGAAATAAATAATAACTTGTTACATATACACACATCAAACTATTTTTTCCACTTGTTCACTTTACATCCTGTTGAGGATGACTGAGCAAAAAATGTTGAGAAATCCAAACCATTCCTTGCATCTGTAATACAACTATTGGAAACATTAGCTAATGCTTTTTGGATTTTCAGTGTGCTGTGTTTGCTGCTGCCATTGACAATGATTGGGGTGACAATTTATCTTGGTGGCCGTCACATTTCATTACTATGTAATGTCGTGAAATCAACAGGAATAGTCCGCACAAATGTGTAGATGTCATTTTTAACGGATAAGATGTTGAGGAATATCTCCTATATGGAAATTGCATTAAGGCATGGCATATGTATGGTGGATATAACAGCAGTTTGTTTAGCTCTGATAGTGTGGGGTGTTGGTGATGGGAAACAGTGTACATCAATGCAAAAATAATTTTAAAAAAATGCATAAATGATGTCCTTACATACAGGATGTATATATACAACTTTTCACTGATTATCTGAGGATGACCTGTATGCAACGAAGAATGTGCAAAATTGTGGATTCTAAGTAGGCCTGCTGTGCATAATTCCTGGGCCCAGGACAAAATTACTCCAGCTGGACCCCAAACACACACAACCCCCAACACATCTTCCCCCTAGTGCCTTTCCCCTAACCCACCCCTGGGGCCTGGGACGACTTACCCAGTTGCTCCCCCGAGATGGCTGTCTTCCACAGTAATTCTAATTAGGTATGATATTTGCTAACCATATTGATGTTCTTGAATTTACGTTCAATGAGCTGGAAGACAGGTGATGTAGACACAGGATTCCTTCACAGGCTCAAAATCTTGAGGTCATACCCATTAGTGATTATGCTCCTTACATATTATTATTCATCCATCCATCCATACATCTATTGTCTGTCTTCCATGACAGCTTGTGGTGACCCTGAAGCCTATGGTTGGGATGCAGTTCTACCATTCATGATCAGTTTTAGCCTAGAATGTTAATAGCTTTTACTATCCTCCATGTATCAAGCATACTTGTTATATTTTGACTGTATTTAACAGTGAGAGAGTTTTAAGTCATTTGGTCATTTTAGGGTTTGGGAGAAGACAATGGGAATGTTTACTGCTTTTTTATGGTAGTCAGTGACAGTGTTTTTAATGGCAAGAATGCTGGTGAGCTGTGTGATACAGCATTTGGTGAGAAAGGAACAATAGATGGCTTTCCACTAATAGGTCAGATGGTCTTTATTGTGATCTCCTTATCACAATCCCCATTTTAACAAAAAAAAATATACACGTTGACACAGGCGATATGCAGAGTTGGTCCTACGTATCAGTTTCAACATACAACATACAACAACATACGGACACAGTATAAAAATATTTATGGTATCCCAGCATCCTTCTTTTATTGCCATCCAGTACAACAGAAAAACGAAGAAGGCTTGAATTTATTTAATGAGAGTGTATTGTGAAGGGTATTATATTCTTAAAGCTGTACTAATTGAAAAGTTATTGTGATTGAAAGCTGTATTTTCCTTGCCTAACTTGGATCCTGTACACATGGGTGGCTTAATATCCCTGAGATAGATGACTTTTAAGTAACTAAGGTTACTTACTCTGATTAGTTAGCTATCTGTGCTGTTGATGCTAATGTCGATTGCCTTGCAGTGTTGGGATGAAACAAACATGGTGTTTTTAGCAATAAGCCCGTGGCTCAAATACATCAGCAAGCTGTTCATCAGCCTAAAACTAGCAAAAAAAGTATGTTCAACTGTCCAAGTATACTGCTATTTTATACAATACCCTTAACTTTGCAAGCTTCACTAGCAACACTATACGCTACTCTGTCCCGAATGTTTGGTTTGGCCGCCTTTGTCAGTATAAACGTTTCTTGTATAAAGCACTGTCTTTTTACTACTTGGACAAAACCCCACCTTGATTACACTTCTTCACATAGCCACAGCACTAGAGGTTTGCGCAGGGCCAAAAATGTAGGCATGAGGTGTGGAAAAAGCATGCTGCTGGTGCGGCCCAATCCCGGAAACGTGGGGAAGCAACGCGTCCCGGCCAGGGTGTGTCCCGTTCTACCAGGGTAATGGAAAATGGGCAAATCTAAACTTCATTATGTGCTTAGGGGACTTCTGTTGGGCGCTGTGGAACTGAGCTTCATTTTTCTGCTGGGGCAGCCAGCCAGAGTTTATAAGTTCATAGCACAATAATTCTTATGTGTATTTGCTGCTTATGTGTATTTACTTAATTTGTGTTGAGAATCTTAGTTTTCTTAATTGCCTTTGACCTTTCCAGTTAAGAACAGTTGACGAAAAAGGACAGATTTCCTACTTTCATTAGAATAACGGTTTTGTGGAAGTTGGAACTTTCCTTGTGCTTTTTGGTACTTTCGATATATAATAGCATGTAGCTCACTGCGCACAAACACAGGTACAAAGGGATCCACATTCCATGCATTTATGAGAGGAAGTCATTAGATCGAACGATGCTGCGGTAGATTAAGACGACAAGTGGTCAAACTCGTTGTTTCACTTTTTCACGGGTAAATAACAGAGTGGGCAAAGTGGATGAAGAGGTTTATCTGCTGGACAAATAGCAGATAGTCAAAGCTCAGTCATTTTATTGTTGCATTTTAGTTTTATCGCCTAGCTCATGAAAACAAAGGTATTTACATCTAAAAGTATATGATAAACTTAGGTGTAGGAAAATACGAAGGAAAGTACATTTTAGTGAATTCTTGGTTATTGCTTATTGCCTTATTTACTTTCTTGAAATGTTTCCATTAAAATCAATAGTATACTGTACGCATGACACATTATATGACATAAGAGCTTCCTTGGAGAACATTATTCAAATCCAACTCTTTAGGCATCCACTTATAGTTATATAGTTTGAGTGAACTGGAATATCTGAATGGCCTTGTATGTGAGAGTGTGTGAGTGTGTATGAATGCCCCATGCTAGCATGATGTTTCATCCCATTACTTATATGCGAATATGCAGTTTGTTAAAGTGAATGACAGATCATGTGAAGTTTACATCAATACACTTCCAAGCAGCATTAATTTGCTGTATTGCTCGCTATGTATGTATGTATGTGTATGTGCATTGGATGGTATCTGTATGTGAACCAAAAACAGAATTTAAATAAGAATAAATGAAAAGTTTTTTTTTTTTGATTCAACGTATCAATTGATTTTGTATCTCTCACCAGCTTTTGTACTTGTGATCCATGATTGGGATGATACTCTTCATTTATAGTTCTCAGTGCAAGTGGAAAGTTTAAGAGAGAAGTTTAATGATTAACCACAGTCTGCAAGATTTTTGTCAGTCTTTCTGTCGCTTAGAAACTGACGGCTTGCGTTTTAATGTCGCACAGATCCAAAGAATGCGACTGACAGCCTCAGATGACCGTTTGATCTGCGCTGGTTGAATTGTGAAAGCGGCCAGTGACACTTACAGTGGAGGGAAGGCAGATATAGCCAATGGAGTTAACACAAAGTACAGGGGCTGAAGGCTGCACAAAACAGGCCTTGTTGCTTCTGAGTGTGTCCTTGCAAGCTTTCAGTGTCTGCCATTGTGTGCTTCTTAATCTGACATGCTTTTTTACATCTGGGAATGTGGCTCCAGACCCCAGCATCTGCGGAAACAAAAACAGGCATTTTTAAAACTCCCAAATAAATAGAGAATGCTGTTTTTCTGAGATTTTTTTGGAGGGAAAAAAAGAAGGCTTGGGTTGAGCGATCAATACTCCCATTCTTTCCATGGCCTTGGGTTTGACCTTGGATTTTCATTCCTTTTGGGTAGCAATTAGTTCCCATATACGTGACAAATGTTTCCTGCTCCTTGCTTCCCTCTCTGGGAGGCATTGTCTCTTACTCAGTGATTGCACTGGCTTGGTCATTTTCATCATACCATTGCCACTCTTCTGTGAAAGCGGTTAGCTGCCGTACCGACAACTTGGGGCAGCGTGGCGTGACACTATGGTAAGTAACTCGTCATTAATCGGCTGGCCGTGTGCTCGTCGATATCTTCATGGCAAAGCGAACCTGAGACGCTTGCTTTTTTATTAGCTTGTACTGAGAATGCCTGAGTGATGGGGACAAGCTGAGATACTGAATGAGTTGTGGTTGTAGAAGCTGAATGACATAATGTCGTTCCAAATATGCAAAAAACAGCAAAAGAAAGTGTCTTGTGTAACCAGCAATCTGGACATATCAGGGTTCAGTGGCTCTCATAACAGAATGAGAAGTATTACACTAATTACTTTAATTAACAGCCAAAAGGAATCTACAATTTTAGCTGTCTGTTTTTTAATTTTACATTCTGTTCATCTGAGTGATTTCACCTGTTTACATTTTTGTAATTTTGTACGGTCGCGTACATGGATTGTTACAACAGTACAGGAATCCTGGAATGCCTAAATACTTTACAACTTACTATCAAAAACAACATAAAACGCAATGTGTTAGATGAACCAATGCATAAGAAGCAAGAGAATTTCATAACAGATGAGTCTAGTGCAGAGTTTTTTTGGTGTTCTGGAATTTGTTTGAGTATTGTTTATATGTATGTATAATTCAACATTTATAGAGGATTATCATATTCTGCACAAATGAATGGTTTGTGGATGAAAATCTAACTTCTTAGTCAAGTCTAGCCATCACATCATTGTGTTTCCTAATATGATTCATTTAGACAGGTTTCAGTCTGCAGTCAGGGTTGTAGCCTGGATTTTTAAAATGCTGAGATCAAAAGTATTAGCCCTTCCTAGCGGTATCCTCAGTGGTAGGTACAGGCGTGCCTGCAGTACTATGCTTTAAGCCCATGCTGGGTCTGTAACTGTCTTTATGCCCACATTTACAAAATTATATTTCGATTTTACATGAAATAAGGCATTGTTCTCCTTTTAAAAAAATGACTAAAACATGACCACTAGCCTGTGGTGATTTAAACGGATTATGTCATACTGTAGACTTTTTTTTTTCCCCCCTGAAATGAATATAATCTTTCTTCTTACCATTTCAGTTCAGGCAAAGAGTCAAATGAAACTGCATGCAATATCTTATACTTGGGATGAACACAAATAATTTCAATGGACATAAAATGTATTGAATGCAACAGAAATATCTTTAATTCAGTTTTTTTTCTTTTCAGACATTTTTGGGTCAGGGGTTCCGTTTAACGTGAGATATGGTTATTGGCAAACTTCAAAAAGTAAAATGCAGTATGACATTGGAACTGGCTTGCTTTTGGATTGGGAAAGCTTTCACCAATTTAATATCAGAATCCAGGCACTGGGCAGGTGTGGGCCTACTCACAGTCCCCAGTAAAATGTCGCCTCTCTTTGACTTCGACTCAGGGAGACAGACTCTGATTGTTGTCTGTGCTTCTGCTCTGAACACCAGACCTAGACCTAATAGACACTAACTCTTAGTGAGGGTGCACTGGGAGGATCTGGCAGAGGCCCTGGACCCATAGATCCTGCATTTCTGGTAGAACTTCTTTTATATCCGAAGAGAGACTAGAGACACTGAGACTGATTGGACGACCTTTCAAGTCTCCATTGCTGACATGGCTGTGCAGAGCTGTGGTCAAAAGGTCGGTGATGCCTGTCACAGTAATAATCCCCAAAGCCAGTGTTGGACGCCAGCAGTAAAGGGAGCTGTAAGGCTGAAGATGGAGGCCTTGGGTGACACATGGAACTTCAGAAGCAGTTGACGGGTAGAATGTGGCTTTGAGAGTTGCAGAAGCAGGGGAAGAAGGCAGGAACTCTTGATGTTGTTGGGCTGTCTTGGCTGATAAGCCTCTACAACATTGTATGGAGACTGAGTATAGTGCCTTTAAATTGGCAGACCGGTCTGGTGGCTCCAATCTTTGAGAATGGGGACCAAAGGACGTGTTCCAACTTCACAGAGATCACACTCCTCAACCTCCCTGGGTAGGCCTACACCGGAATACCAGAGAGGAGAGTCCAATTGATGGTTGAACCTCAGGTCCAGGAGGAACAATGCAGATTCTGTCCTGATCATGGAACACTGAACCAGCTCTTCACCTGCACAAGTATACTTGAGGGTTCATTGGAGTTTGCCCAACCAGTCTGCTTGTGTTATGTAGATTCGATGCACAAGGCATGAGACCCTTGTTCCTATGTCCCTTTCTGGGTCTTGTGGAGGTGTTTCGGGAGTATGGGGCGCAGGGTCAGTTGTTACGAGCCATTAGGTCCTAGTATAACCAGATCCAGATTGGTTTGCTTTGCTGGCAGTAAATGAGACTCATTCCTGGTGCGTGTTCGACAAGGACACCTCTAACTTGGGGAACAGAGATCAGAGTACTACAACCTTTTCAGCTGTGTGTGGGTTATCAGCTATGTTTAACTGCACACTGATGATACTAATCACTGTTGTGAGTGCAGCTTTGTTCAAACTTCCCTATTAGGGCAATAGCTTATAAAGTGAATGCCAATAGAACTGATCAGTCGTAGGCACTTCCCTTTTGCAAATCCCAGTTGCCACAGACATGGGCACAGAGCTGATTTAACACTTACAGTTTCTTTCATAACGAGAATTGGATATATACTTGTTCCTCTCTGAACAGAAACATAGTTTAATTTATTATTATTATTTTTTGTGTAGAAACCACAGATTCTCAGTGTGCATGTAAAATCAGTAGTTGACACCTCTGGTTATGGCATAATGTGACACCAACAAGGAAGTTCTTTGATACAGGAACAAATGCAAGAAAATTTGAGTAATAATAAAATAAATAAAATAAAACAATTCCACTTTCAGATATGCAGTCCAGTGATAAAATACAAGAAACAATCAATAATGCCAAAAACATTAATAATGGCTACATAAGATAATTTAAAAAAATGTGCTGGATGGGATTTACGTAATGAAATGTATATGAGAATAATAGGAAACAGATACTTCCTCAGTCACACCTCTGCTGGGAACTTGCTGACAGCGCATGGTTGCTAGAGCAAACACAGATGCCACATGGCCCGTTCGCCTAGTCATTGTGGGCTCCCCAGGGAGGGTACACACCAAAAAGGCAACAGACAAAAAAGGCAGTGTCTTTTTAGATTTTCACAGGTGGATTCCTTTCACGCAAAGCTACTTAATAACTCAACGGCAACATCTCTGTTATTCTGTGGTGGGTTTTTGGAATGCAGTGACAACTGAAGCTAAAGATAATTACTGTGATTACTGTACTGTACAATCTGGTGTGTGTCTTAATAATGTAACTGATGTAGACTCATAGAGATAAAAAAAATACCTAAACCGCTTCATACACGGTATTAACCTTGAGAATATCTCCAGGGTTGCTGGCTCTCACGCATCTGGCGACAGTCACACTATCAGACTCTCATGCACGCAACAAATCTTACGGCAAATCTATATCAATCCATTATAAACCTAAACTTAGCTACATTACAAGTGTTGGGTTATTTAGCAAAACCTACAGACTATTTACAAGGTAAGAAAACTGTCACAAACATAGAAAAGCCTGTGCATGTGTGTGCAGACTTGTCTCAAATTGAAAATATCACGGCAGCCAGCTGACCGAGATTGGTGATCCTGTATCTCCATTAATAACTTGCGTAGTACAGCAGGTCTTTTCTTAATTCCACATATGTGCCCGAAGGGTCATGGCTGGACTGGCCAATTCCACGGCTCCCTGGGCCACGTTTAAAGTGATTTAGCCAGCTTAAGTCGTGGCTGCTCTGATGGCTGAGACTTGGGGTTCAATAAGTCACAGTTAGGGAGAAAAACCCTCTGTCTTCTATCAAATGGTTCTGAATGTCCTAGTTCTAAAAAGTCAATGTTGCTTTATCATTATACAACGAAATACTAAAATTCCAAACATTTTTAGGATTGGCATCTGTTTGCACAAAGGGATAAACTGCAGGGCTCTGGTCGAGATAGTAACATAATAAATAAGAAATCATATGCCTCGAAATGCTTGATTATGATGCTCACAATTGTCAATTGTGTCCTGCTTGGTTTACATACACCATAGCAGTGGAAGAAATTGTATTAAAATAATCTGCTAAAATTGGGTTGAAGTTCATTTGAATTAGGTACACAAAGCATCCCAGGAAAAAATAATATTAATAACTTATTAGGTGTCTTTGTTTAAAGTTATTTGCAGACCAAATTCCTGCTATCATGCCTATTCTGTGCACCCAACACAAAGTTTTTTTTATTATTATTATTGGATTTGAAGGTTAAAATATTCTCGTGATTATATTTACTAACCCATTCTCAGAATTGTACAATGTTGTGTCCATGGTAGCTTTTGTTTGCTGTTTTTGCCTGGCCTGGTTTTGCCAGATTTCCCCATTTGTGACATTGTCTCCGTACCAAAATATCTCTATTAACCAACTGATAATTATATGGTCAGAGGTGAGTCAGTTCTTTATACAAATATTATTAGTGCATATTAACGAACACTCCCCAATGCTGAGTTATTCATTCAAAGGTATCAAAGAAGAAGTATGAATGCTGCATGAGACATAATGAAACTTGGAATAAGCCATAGAACTCAGATCTTCATTTTACAAATTCATAGTTATTAAACATGTTCTGAACATATGTAAATGCAAAAATTCTTCAATCAGCCCAATACATTATACCATTGCTATAGGCAAATGACGGAACGTTTTACACATTGACCTAATTACTGAAGTTTTTCCACATATCTGAGTGGGTAAAATATCATTTGAATTATTTTACTTTGTTGTATTTAGTAGTTGGTCATTCATGTTTTTCTCCTACTTGATACTTCTTTTTCTACCTGACACTTTTCTGCAGAATTCTACTCTTATATAATTATTAATTCAGTAGCAGTAGCTATTCTTATTTTGCCTGGTTTCCCCATTTGTGACAAAGTCTATATTATGCAAATATGTTTTGGCTTTTAAAGTGAACCTTGCTCATTTGCAAATTATATTATTACTGGATTGCATAGCCCCCACTGTGCCCCCCTAAATGTGTATGCCACTTGGTTCTGGAATAAGTGTATTGTTATTATTACTATTATTGTTATTTACATTTATATATCCATCCATCCATTTTCCACCCCGCTTATCCCGTTCAGGGTCGCGAGGGGTCCGGAGCCTATCCCGGAAGCAACGGGCACGAGGCAGGGAACAACCCAGGATGGGAGGCCAGCCCATCGCAGGGCACACTCACACACCATTCACTCACACATACACACCTACG
>JAODKK010000093.1:16484032-16502953 GCA_026774405.1 Petrocephalus microphthalmus | reverse complement strand
AGAATATTCGTGTTATCCATTCATCTTCCATAACCACTTGTGATTAGTCAGGTAATCTCAATTACAGCGCTCAATTATACACTTACGGTCCATTTATAGTTTGGGGCTCTCAGAAGTAAGACTAGCATTTACCAGAGTCCAAAATAAGCATATTTAAAGAGCATTCCTTCCTTAAGTACAGGCATTTTGTATATAATTTTGTGGGACGTAAGGAACATGATTATCTGATAGTATGCTAATGTTCTTTTATTTCAAAGTTGTATAAATATAAATAAGGCCTTTGTTTGCTTGTAGCAATAACAGAGTTAATAGTAATAGTGAAATGTGAAAATAAGAATGTATTTCAGTTTTTTGTCATTCTGGAACTTTCTTTGTGGACTTTTTTATGCTTTAAAAGCGAAATAGATCCCGTCTTTGGAGGCTATGGCATGGGTGTCTGTATAAATGTTTCTTGTGAGGAGAAATGGGTGTGTATGGAAAACCTATGTATTTACTACTTTGAGTTTATTTTTATATCTATTTTTAAGGCAATACTTTAATATATTAAACGTGGACACTGACAGAATCACCTCCAGTAGTAGTGTGCTGTGTTAATATCAAGGACCTAATAAGGAGCAGGGCCACACTTCATCATTTCGGGATGCCTCCAGTCCTTTTCAGAATGCTATCTGGAATGAAGTGAAATATTAGGCCATTCATAGGCCAGAAGAAAAGCCTGAAGCTGATGAACCAGGTGGAGATTAACGATTCCCCATGCACTCCAGAACTTCCTGTAATGTTCACATGTATTTAGATCTGGTTATAAGGGTGGCCAGTAAAGGCCCTGATACTTATAAACCCACTTTATGTAATATGGGAGCATTATGGGGGAAATACAGGGTGCATGTAGTCCTGAAAATGGCATTCATATTTCTTGGCCATTACATGTAGTGCAGTCATCAGAATCAATGATCGCCTGTCATTAGATGGCTCTCTGTATCCTTTGGCTTTCTACAAACATAAACCCATTTAGAAGCAGGAAACAGAGCTGAAAGATGACTCATCTGAGCATTTTACTCTTTCCCCACTACCATTGGCTCTCAGTCGTATATCCTAATACCAGGTTATATGTCTTTGTGCATTGGCCTCAGACATAACAGGGTTCCAAATAGAAGTCCCATATGCAAAATTTATAAATAACTTCAAGCTTTGCGATGCTTGTGACATGCAGTGTTTGTTTAGTCTGGGTCACTGCTCTTGATTCGGTTCAGTTTTTGAGGCTCTATTCTGGTAAGCGTCTGCTTTTCCCGTCAGTGATCCTCAAATTGAAACCGAAGTTCCATTTCACTGTTCCAGATTTAACATGTTTGACATATAGCTGTTCCCCTTGACACATTAAAAAAAAAATGTAGTTTTTCCCACCAATGCATCTGCTGTTGAAGCATCCACTTATCAGAAGTCCGTTAGTTGTCTCATTTTGCTTTTTGTCAGAAATCCTTTATAGCTAACACATACTGCTAATTGGCTTCAACTTAATTTGACTCATCTCCTTTGCGCATTTTGTGATTTAGTTACTTCAAATGTTCATGTGCGTAAATAAGCATATGTGCACATTACAGGGTTCTGCCTTCCATCCACTTGGTTGGTTGGTTATATCTTTCTCTGTTTACGTATGGACTTCTGCATTCAATTCCACACTCAAGCCTGAAGTAAGTCCAATGATGGCAAGCTCCTTCTCCATTACTTCATAAACTACTTGGTCAACTATGTCTAAACAATTCTCTTCATATTGCTGTTTTTATTTATTTATTGGAACTAGAGAAACCTAAACTGAGTATCCGTTTCAGCTGTTCAACATTTGTTCAACACTGGCAAAAATATCCAGAAACTAAGATGGAAACAGTTGCACAACCCTGCAGGAAACAAATAGCCGTCTCCATTGCATAAACCTCACCAGGAATGTTCACAGCTGGCTTCACTTCACCATGGTCACATTTTTTTAAGATTCTGTTTTTATTTTGATGCTTTAATCCTTGAATTTCTTGCCCCTTACACAATGTAATGCCTGTAAGTTGACATGAACCATATTTGTTCTCCTTTTGCTTAATGTAATTGTTCTTAATTGGAATAACTAATGTTGTAACGTGTTTACAGAACATTTCTAGTATTGTCTATTAGATATTTAAATTGTTTTCATTCAGAGTGCATGTACATGCACAAATTTACATATAGAATTCTTTATGCATATTAAATGTCATTTTCAGGCATATAGGAACCTTAGGAGAAATACATTTAAAAGTTAAATGTTTATATTTTTGGTTATATATTTGATTTAGAGGTGTTAGCAGAAAGGGAACAATGTCACATGGGTCAAAAGCAGAGGAAACACTTCATTGTTGCGTGCTGTGGTGCGTCAGCAATGACGATTAATCACTTCGCACTGTGGCATTTTTTCCAGTATGTATCACATACAAGAGGGTATATGTAACACCTGATACTGTGGTTTCATATTTATGGGAACAGCATAAGGTCCTCGGGCAGAAGCACAAATTGCTGTGAAGCACATTTTTGTGTTTTTTCTTACTTATATAATGAAAATAACAAAAACCTATATAAAGCACATATTGATATTTCTTATTAGAAAATTATTAGATTATTAGATTAGAAGTGCAGTATAACATAACAGGCAGATTATTTGATGGGGTGTGTTTTATTTATCGTAGAAGCTAAAGCAAAATTTCTGAGATTGCCATGAACGTAATCCTGTTTCCGTTTTCCGTGCCTGAGAATGTCACTCAGAAATTCCCAGGCCTCCTTTTACTCTTTTACCGTGTTCTAAAGCAGAACTTCTCAGTTTTTTGTTGCCATGGAACCTTTGGCACACCATGGATGCTACCCTGCTGTGCTCAGAAGATGTTTTACAGTTGGAGGTCGGTAATATCATCAAGCAGTGACAGAAACCGTTGTTACTAGCTAAAGGAGAATGTAACGGTAGGAAATGGAAGGCCCGGTCTGCCAACTCAGATGAATGCAACAGAAGAATCGCTTTCACGGTGGCTTGGTGTAAGCCCTCTCAGTCCTCTCAGTCTAACCAGAAAATACATCCGTCTGCATCTTAATGCATGATGAAAATCCAGAGGGGCAAGAATGGTTCAGGCAATATGTGTTGTGCGAAAAATCTCATAGGAATGCCCTTTTGTTGCCCCTAATTTCGACCTCCATTGATTCTGCATTGAGTTTGGTCACACCAGCATACCCTTGACGTCCTTTCTTAGTGATTAACTCAGGGGAAGCACCCAGCTAAAAGATATGTTAACCTGAGTCCCCCACTAAAGACAGGTGTTACATTAAAAATGTGTGTATCTAATATAAAGTATGTAATATCAAATCAGCTAAGACCTATTTGATTTAATGGTATTGTTCATTCATCCATTGTGCGATCGACATGCCTGGTAGCCGCGCAACAATATGTCACATATATTGCATGATAGAAGCATTTTTAAATTAACAGCAGAAATAACAATTCCTTGTTTAATTAAAATGAGATGTGAATTAACGGTTTAATATTCATTACTTTGTTGTTTGCCCATTAAAACATGTTCGCTGGTCAGCCACTGTTTCTTGCATTGTCATTTACCCCACTGTTTGTGTATTTATGGTGGCATGGTGACTCAGCATAAATATATAAATATAATTTTTGACTGGCTTTGTCAAGGAGCCAGAGAGGCTTTCAATCATTTATATATGCTTGTCCAATCACACCACACTGGTGCCAGTTGACTGGAACTGTCCTAATTTTTTGTGCTTTTCTGTACTTCTTTCTTTTACATTATGTTAGTCCAAGTAAAACCGGAAATTGAGTTTCTTAAAGTCGGACTAACACAATGTGGTTCGCAGTCGATTTGCTCCCAGACTGGCGTATGTGCCCTGCGCATGCTCCACAAGTCCCCGGTCAGACTTTAACCAGGAAGAAATAGAAGAAGCCAAATGGTGCTTTTTCTACTGCGCCAGGTGCCGTACTTTTGGTACTTCAAGAAAGTACCAGAGGTGTGATACTTCAAGTTGTTTGGTTTCCACTTGTGTAAAAACTGGTACCGGGGCGCTGAATGACATGGCAACATGAGGCAGGGTATTTTGTACTGAATTTGAAAAATGCCTGTAGTATATTATACAGTTGGATGGTGTGCCATATTAAATCTAACATAGCACGTTCTTACATCGCTAGACAGCTAGATTGAGATCAGGTTTTTTCATACATTCATACTGTTTGGACATTATAGGGCTGGGGGTTAAAGTTTCGCTAAAATATTTTTACTCTCTCATAGGGAAAAACTCTTAGCTGGCTTTGCGCAAAGTTAATAGCCCCAGGATGTCGGGCTACCGATTTTTTGAGCCCTGTAAATTGTAAATTGTTTTCGACCTAACTGTGCATGTAAATGTGCTAACTGTCATGAAAGGCAGAGGTGCTGGGAGACCTAATGAGTTTTAAAAGCAGGTAGCTGCTCTACTCAGATCAAAAACATGTTTTTCTTCTTTTTTATAACAACATTTCAAGGACCCAATTACAACTCTATTCTCCCAATAAGACAATAAGAAAATCCAATACTCACTTTTCCTTTGAAGCTTCTGTTAGCTTTTTCAAGTATATTAGTTGCTCTCTTTTATTTTTTATCATTCTAATTTACATTATTATTATTATTATTATTATTATTATTATTATTATTATTATTATTATTATTACTTACCTCACAGAGAAGCATAAATGAACTTGATGCATACTTGTTAATTTGGTTGTTATGAACTTTGAACTTAATATTTATTATTTTGTTACAGAAACAACATGGGAGAGGCCTTTGGATGCCCCTGGTACCCCAAATAATTCAATCAGGCACAAGAACTCCATACCTGCAGGTATTTCTCCGATTGCCTTCTTGATGGAACCATGCATCTTACTGTGCAACTATAAGTTTCTCCAATAAACTGAATAAAACATAGACTTATAGCTCTTTGAGGACCATAGCTCCACCTGCAAGCTCACGTCAAGAAACAGTTAAACTAGAATGCCACGGGGTGATGTAGGTGGGCAGCAGACAATAATATCTAATGGGAAGGAACTTCCATCCACATCCTGTTTTGTGATGGACTGAACCCTTAATGTGGTCTGTTGTGACAATGCAAAGCCTCACCCCAAATTCCCAGCAGCCTCTGGGCTATGTTCTCTGTGATAGTGGAGACATTGCATTCCACAGAAAGTAGTGATTATAGACTTCCTCTTAGTAAATTTTCCCCATGGCCTGGAATACTGGAACGATCTGAATCCTTTAATCCTTAAATTAATCCTTCAAGAAAGTCAACAAAAATGACATCCCGGGTGCCAATTAAATACAACATTTGTGAAGTGGGTGTTATTCTTTTAACATCCTACACCCTCGTTTTCAATATTTTGTGCGCTGTCATTAATTTAAAATGACTCATGTTAAATTAAGGTATTTTCAGCACCCCACAATTATACTTCAGGGGACGTTAAACCATTGTGAAAGATGTTTTCAGTGCCTTTTGTATCTGACAGTATTCAGTGAGATGAATCATGCATTTATTGTTCTGAGTGCTATAAAAGACAAATACTTTTATAGATTATACAGTAATCTGCTCAGAATGGCTTTAAAGCAGATTTTCAATCCTTTTATGCTGTTTTCCTAATAGAGCCATTTAACAGAGTAAATGACCAAAGGACTTAGTATTTTGTTGACAATGCAGATATTGGAAAAGATAATAGAATATATTGGTAGGTCAATGTTGCAGTAAATTTAATTCTTCTCTTAGGCTCAGATTTCATTAACATGCATCCCAAGAGAAATGATTAGATTATTATAAAAAATGAATGGGAAAACAGATCATGTCTAAGGATTATGGAAAGCTTTTGCAAAAATTGAAATGGGTTCTATTACTCATACATAAGAATGAAATAAGACTCTGTCTTTGTTCTGTAGTACAGAAATGATCTCTGCAATGGATGGTGTCCCTACTAATTTTTATTTTTGCCATTACGTAATATTGTAATTCGACTGTGCTGTTCACCAGAGTTATTGTGTTCAAAATATACTCATGATACTCAAGGATTTTCCAGTTGCAAGAAGATACTTAATAGGGATGTTCTTATTACGATAGTATTAATACAGGGAGTGATACCTAAAACATCAGTTTAAAAGTGCTTCATCTAGTGATAGCGGGGGTGGTCCGGAGGCTGTCACTGGGGGACATATCATCGCAAGACACACAGCCAGTAGCAGAAAAGTGACATATCTGGAAGAAAACCCATTCACGCATAGAGAAAGCATGCAAACATCTCACCCAAAGAGCAAGGGTCTGAAGAACCTTTGAGGTTATTGATTGTTTTGTAATTACTTACACATGACAACATCTTAATGCAGTGTGACAGCTGTTACTTTTATTGAAGGAAACCGTTTTGTAATCCTTTTTTTTTTTTTTTTTTTAGTTCTGATTCTAGTGCCCATTGTGTACCATAGTCATTCAGTTAATTTTTTGATGAAAATGATGCTATACACCTTAGGCATCATTAGGAAATACCTGCAAGAGGACATATATTGATGTTCTGTTCTTCTAATTTCATTTAATTCATTTGACTAAGAACTGAATCAAGCCTAATTAATTAAGAGCTCTGTCAGAGAAAAAGCCGGCATATCCATCCTACCACACGATGCATGGTGGTACTTACTTCTCAGTGTGCGTAATGCGCTATTTAATGTGCTGTTGTGTAGCTGATATAATAAAAATAAAACGGTGTTGAGTATAACTTGGTAGCTAAAGAGTTTAATGATCTCTTCATTATATACACCGTTACAGCTCTCAATGTTTTTGGAATCCGTGTAGTGGCCTCAGTTTGTATCAGGCGTCATCTGTTTAGTACAGCTAAAAGTGTATTTTACATGTAATTTTAGTGAATGGCTTTCACAACTCTGGGAGTCCCGCAGCCCAACTGGAATCTCAGCATGGCGGAGTACGGAAAGGCAGCTCCGACCAACAGGTAAGCCAGCAGGTAGTGACCCCCTCTCGAGCGAGAAAAACACTGGGACAACGTCCTTTCATCTCACTCCAGCTGGAATCGCTGCCGTCCATTTTGGCAGAGAAACCTTCTTATATATTTCCCGACTTGAAGGTGTCTGTACATCGGCGGAACGCCCCTGAGCTTGCACTGCACATGATAACGTGAAATCCCTTTTCACTGTCCAAAGGCATATTTTCCATTCTGCAATCCTATTTTAAAGCTAAAAGGAGCATTCAGCATCCATTTTTTCCTGGATAGTTACAATATGTTATGAATATATGAATATTGATATAATATTACAGTGTTGATGTCACATGAGCTGAGATATAACTAAATCACAAACATTCGCTGAGGTATAACTAAATTACTGTATATACTTAACACGCACATTGCTTGCACTTATATTTAAATATAAATATACTGCACATTTATACCTACCCATCAGTATTTTGTTTTGTATGTAATTGCACTCGTATGTTCATATGTCTCCGATACCCAATGTACAAATCTTAAAAGATTTCAGTGGAGCCCCTCACAGGTAACAGCATCCATTGTAGCCCTATGAATGAAGGTAAATAATGGTGACAGGCCTGCAACTGCGCACAGAGCGATAAAGACTGAGCACTCATTGCGTACAGTGATGAAGGCGCCCGTTTAACAAGGCCTAAAAGCCGATTCCTCAATGGTCTCTTCCAGCCGCTATCTGTGCCTCCAATCATAATTACCGTAGGAGTAATCTTCCCACAGCTATGTACACAATGCCCTGCCCAGCTCTAGCTGCCTTGTCTCCCAGTTTTTTTTTTTTTTTTTCACTGTAGAGGAGGTGTGGTGAGTTCCATTTAAATAAGTCCCGCTCCTCCTCAGTGCACGTACTGCTTCACTGGGTATAGCGTGGAAGGCAGGAGATCGGGAAGACTCCTCTGCCTCTCTCTCTCTCCCTCTCTCTCTCTCTCCACCGATCACTCCGGGAATCAGGCAGTAGCTTAACCGGGGCTGATTTTAGTGGGCGCTCCTGACTGCGAGCCCCACTGCCGCCCAGAGCGGACCCCCCCCCACCCCCCATCAGCAATAGAAGGACGGAGAGAAGCTATACACAGAATCTCCTCACAGAGAGATAAACCTGCCTGAAAAGCAACAATGTCTGACACGGAGGGCAGCTTTGATGATGCGCTGTGTCTGTCCCCACAGAGCCCCGGGTCCAACTCGCTGACCAGGAAACAGAACAGGGAGACCACAATTACTGTGAGTACCAGCCGGAAAGTACTTATGGAAACATTCCTTCTGTTATTAATGCTGTTTACCACAGCAATATCACTGAAAAAGCTTTTTTGATGTAAAGAAAATAACAATAAACAGCATTTTTTTGAACAATTTTAACTTAATTTTGACAGGAATTGTATGCATATGGGTTAAGTATTTATCTTGTATTTGCTTGAAGTAGGAAACATATGGGTGTAAAGATGTAGTTTTCACTATTTAAGATGTGATTTGCGCTTCCTTGTTGTACACCTGTCAGATCTGCATGTGTTATGCCTGTGTTCATGTGTGTGCTACAGGACAAGGACTATGGGAGATATATTTATATAATAAAATATTTTTCTTGTTCACCTGTAACTCAAATAGTGGGCTTACTCTGGTGCAATGATTCTGTTTGTAGCTCCTTGGTCTGTAATGCTATTTCAGATCTGTTCTTTGTTTTTAATTGATATCTAAGTGTTTGCCTCAGTACAGCGTGGAATCATTTGAATGGGTATGAAAGCCAGGTTTGGTCACCCTCTGTTTCAGAGGTGGTTTTGTCCTGTGATTCTTGCTCATTCACTTGCTGGCTGTAGCATGGCTGTCAGGAAGGCTTTGACTATACTGAGAGCGTAGATGTAGGGGAAAGGCAAGGGAAGACTCAGCATGCTCAGTTTCCATGGTGACAGGGGCAATACTATTGATTAATGGATGTTGAAATGGGTGACACATACATTCAAGAAAAAAAAGACTAAAATACTGATTATGCTTTAATGGAAGAATTACGCTATGGGATTGTTGTGAGGTTTTTGAAGAAGGTAACTATTATATTTATCAGTTGATATGAATTTTTATATGAAATGACAAAGTCCTTTTCTATTTTTCCATTTTATTATAGTAATAGATCAGCTGCATGCATCCTTAATATGTAGTGATTTGTAATAAAAATGAGATTGAATTATATATTCTATAATGTATTGGTCTGATAGAATAGAGCATCAAAAGAAAAGGTGTTCCCACTTTTCAATGCAGGATTTTGTTCAGTGTTACATTCAGCCTAGGTACTTGTTCCTTTGTACTGAGCCCTGAAGGTGGGAATGAAGGTGAGGTCAGTGACAGTGTTTTATCCTGTCTGTCTCCTTTCACCTGGTTAATGATGTTTTTGACCTGACCTTATAATCCGACAATTGGCCAAACCCTTTGTGCCTGTGTGATCCGTTTGCTGTCAACCGGTGGCCAACTGCAATATGCTTGCAGGCACAGTATTTCCTCTGTTCTACTTGAAAAGTTAAAGACACAATTTTTCCGTAACAGCCATTCTAATATAGCTGATATGACATAAAAATATAAGTTACATTTTGCCATACAAATTAGCATTCTGAATTCAAGTAATAAGTGTAATTCTGTGTGATGCCAAATGAAATAACTATAAAATTTTATTTCGTGACAGTTTTCTTTCTCCTTAAACATTTAAAGGCACAACAGCAGCTTTGGGAAACTGATTGTAAAAGATTTCTGGAGCCTGATTGCCCCTCAGCTTAAATAATTTCATCATCCTCATCAGTCTGATTGTAATCACACTTCTATTTATTTATGAATCATTACAACTGTCTTGCACTATTCCTTGCCCACATATTCAACCATAGGGTGCTGCGGTATCTAAATTAGAGTATCTGGTACTGTTGTGAATTATCCAATAGGCATAATGCTTATTTGCACATCATCCTACATTATCCAAGTTAACCTCCAATCAGCATTCAGCAGACAATAAAACATAATAAATGAGGAAAAAAAACACTAGTAACCAAAAGTGGCATTTTGCTCCTGGTGTCTCTTGTGATCATTTGCATGTGAGATAAACATGGTGGTCTATGGGAGATACGTATTGGATTTCTCCAATATGATTACAAAATCTTACTTATATCACAGGCTTATATTTGAGAGATTGTGATATTTGAATTGTAATTAAGATTAAAAAACATTAATATAATTTAATAATCATTTAAATTTATTCTAGTAAATCATTTAATTGTAAAAATGTTAATAATTTATCTGTTGCTGGATTTTGTTTGTGACACCAAAAGAAAAAAAGCAGCAAAAAAGTGAATGAAAAATATTTTTGAATTGGTTACATTGTGAATTTCTTTTTTTTTTGCAAAGCAAGTCATGCATAACAGGTAATATATAAAAATGTAAAAATGATAATATATAAAAAAATGTTTTCTCTATATCTTCAGTCTTGTTCTGTTTCACTGTTTTCAAAAATTATTGTGTAGATTTGCAATAATAGAAACGATACAAGAATATGTTTTTACAACGGTGTAATTAGTTGCCTAGCAACAGTATCCGAGCACTCTGCAGTCTCAGCAGTGGTGGAGAGTTCTAGTGCTGGTCTTGTTTGAGAGATAGGAGAGTTGGGTTGGGGGTGGGGGGTCCTTTCAGAGATTATCAGCACTTTGGTAAACACTGGACATAGGGAGCTTTTTATTTATTCATTTTATTCCTTCAGTTCACTCGTTTCGTTCATTTTCCCCTGTAGTGCAGGTCAATGTGGAGATTTGTAGGCAGATCTGTAAATACATCATGACAAAATATCACAGAGCATGCACTGACAGCATTGTTTGCTTTCTAACCCACTTGCTTGCTGTTCCTCTGATATCTGCACCAAAAGAACCTCTTCTTACTTCCTGAATGCAAATATCTGCTTCCTGCATATGCAGTGCCTAAATGACACACTTGAGTATTTATGTCACTGATTACACAGTGATTCATTGTTTTTGGTCTAATGTGTTCCTACATTTTTTAGTTTTCATGTTGACTCAGATTAGCGGGTCGTGGGGGTGTGACTTCCGGCCCGGCTCTGTGTGGACTTGTGTGAGTTACTTCCGAGTTCTTTGGTGTTCGGACTTTAGGGCCTTGTGCCCTGTCTATCCATCCTGTCCCTTTTTCAATTATCTAAATTGTGTTTTGGTTTGCCCCCCCCCCCAGCCGCCAGATTTAACCAAGGGGAATCCCATTCCCACCCCCCAAATTTACTAAAGAAGACCCCTCACAGATCTAGCACCTGCCTCCCAAAAAGTCCCTACACGGCTCTGGTAACATAAGAACATAAGAAAAGATGGATGTTATCAACTTATAAACTGCAGTAACTTTGTTTTGTTTGTTAAGTTTAAGAAGACATTGGCAAAATAAGTAGCAACTTTTCTTAGATTTTCTGTTGTTTTTGCACATTGAAATCAGTATATTGAGCCATACTTGTGTTGTGATTGATTACTTTACGAAGTAGTTAAAATGGAAGAGTTTTTTATGCTTATGTCTGTTTTGTAGTAACGGAAAAATAACTTTGTTTGTGTTGTTTATGTTTCAGGCTGTTGCTAGGGTAACACAGCATCCAAAAACATATTAAATTGTAGTGTGTAACTGTTAGATGTGTTATGGAGATAACTGGAACACTGTATTAAAACATTGCCTTGTAAGTCAAATTTCTAAACATGGTTTAGAAACCGTAAATTCAAACTATTGGTTTTTATTTTTGTCTTTGTATGTGAGGATGTCTATGTATAAGTATGAATGAATAAAGGATTGTGTTTGTGGGCCTGCATGCATGTTGTATGTGACCTTTAAGACTTATAAGGCAGTGATGGTGATCTTATTCCAAATTAAGTTTTTAGTCACGTCACAGGATATTATATATTTATAGTATATTGTCTCATATAAAATATACCCTGAAATTATAAACAATACGTTTTGCCTTTGCAATGTCTGCAGTATGCAACGGTCCTGTGTCACTTTTCACACGGTAGGTTATTGTAGTGAGAAACAGTCCCATCTGCGTTATCTGTGAAGTGCATGGTTTTAATACATTTTATAATGAAACACAAAAAGTAGTAGTAGGAGATAATGGGTCAACTAACAAATAGTTGCATGATGTGATATAAAAGAAAGCACAAATACTAAATTTTGTTGCACTAATATATCATTTGAACAGGATTAGGTTAAAGTCTCCATCATACAATCCTATGCTAATATGCTATTTTGGATTAAAGAAAGCGATTAGCTTGAATGGTAGAAATGAGATTCGGGTTGCATTTTAAATGTTACGATATGTTCCGGAAATCTCTGTGCAGTGTAAAGAAAACAACAGTAAGCACACTGAAGTTGAGAAGAAGAGGAGGCTGTGAGCCAGCATAACTTGACACCTTACGAGGGTGCAAAACGGCTCCTGATTATAAATAGATTCTATGAAGTTGCGCAAAAGTCACACAGAGATGAAACTAAACAAATAATTCTTGGCGATTCCTTGTTGCCTGGATGCTTTCTGTAATAGAGAAGTAAGAAATGTACTATTAGCAATATACTGTATTGCCTTTGGGGCTATTTTTGAGATGTGCTGAATGAGGTATCCTGGCCATTATATGTTCACAATGCTAGCAACATGCATTGTAACATTCATATTTTGCCTCAAGATCTTTAATATATAACAATATAGTGATGTGATGACCCAGTCGTGAGGTCGCCGCCCACCAGAAGGGGGCGATCAGCGCCACACAAGCCAGCAGTAACCATGGTTGTCTCATTTCTGGCAGTGGTCAATGGAACCTGGCTGGCACCCTTGCCCCAATGAGTGAGCAGGAAGGAAGTGATTTAGCGCATGTGTGGTTTCTGCAGGGGGAAGAACCAGAGACCAGAAGACGGCCAGCCTTAACATACTGCCGCCTTAATCGATCTCACCCCTCCGTGGGACATCATTGTACATCTGTGTCTTCCAAGTCGACTTGCCTTGCAACAGTGTGCTTAGCTAGTCAGCCTAATCAGCAGGCTAGATCCAACTAAGACTGCCTGCCTTTCTAAGTACATCTGCATTTCATAAGTACCATCTACATAATGGCAGGGGTCACACAATAAGACTTGCTGAATAGAAATCATCAACAGGTTTTATTAAAACATGTTCACGCTAATTGAATGTTTTGATTCTAACTATGGATTCTACTAAACAAAATTAGCAAGCTTTGCAATTTTAATTATTATTATTATTGTTGTTTTTCAAGATTATTTAGTATATGTAAATAAAAAAATATGTAGGAAGTTTGCAGCAGCTTTTGCATGAACTGCCACATACTCTCTCCAAGCCAATCATAATCATTTCTGCTATCAGACTCACTCATAGACAGTGTGATGCGTTTATGAGGAAGATGAGTGTGGAGGAGAAAAGCTTCAGGCTGTGGAAAGGATATAACAGTAAGACATACAAGCATGTACTACCAATGAAAATATGACATGTACTTAAGACTGGCTGTACTCTTTCAGGGGCCCTAGGCAAAGCTTTACTTTGGAGGCTCTCCTACCAAAGAAACTGGTTATCATTTCACTTCCTCGGCAACGCTGTTAATTTGGAGGCTCTAGGTAACTTCCTGTTCCAGACTAGAGCCTGCCCTGCATGTACTGTTACTGACCACCTTTTACTGGCTGTTTTTAGACCACAGATCTGTGAGTGTCTATGTAAGTAAACTGCTTCCAGTGGCCCCTTTTGGCATAGCAGGACATAGCCATTTCCCTTCTAAAGCCTTTGACTTTCTAAATTAAATCTGACCCCCTCGCAAACGGAATGGTGTCAAAGTCTGGCTTCGTTTTGGGCTTTTTTTTTCCCACAGACTGCTTTCACACGCTTGCTTTGTGTTGCATCAATGGTGAAAAGCACTCCAAGCTTATTTTGCCCTGGTAAACCCTTCCAGAACTGACTGTTACATCATTTCCATTATAAAGTTCCAGTGGAGCACAGAGTCTAATAGCCTTTCGATTGAAAACAGATCCTAGTCTTTTGCAGCTCACTGTCAGGGGGAGCCAAACTTTATTTTTTTCTGCTGTCTTGCAAATTTTTACACGCAATATTAATTTTAACCTTCACTGGAAGGCTTGTGTGGGTATGTACAGTCATTAAAATAGCTGTGGTTTTCATGTGATGTTCTCTTGTTTGTAGCTCAGTAACACTATAAGAAGTACTATTCTGTACCTGTGGAGAGTTTACCAGGATGGCTTTTTCCACCATCTGATTTTTGCACTGTATTTTTATTATCCTGCCTAGTTTTAAATTATAAATGATGGCTTTAAGAGGGCAAACAGAACGGCCTGCTACATGGACTTGGCAATGAGGAACAGGTTTATTATAAATATTTCCCTTCTTAAAAAGAGATGTAAACAAGAAGCCTGGGGTGAATATGACCCATGTGTAAACAGATAAACTGGCAATGAAGCAAACAAACAAACAAACAAATGTGGAACTGATGTTTCTGGGTCAGAAAGGGAAGTGAGATTATTGCTCTAGGCGCTGGCTTCATCCTACGGTTCTGGGTTACAAGGGAGAGTAAACAGAACATAAAATTGTACCTACTTTAAGAAAGCAGGGGATGTAGAAGCAGTCAGTATAAATGAATCTGGTCACCTGACTTTTAGTCTCCAGGCAACTGGAGGCCATGACCTTCTGAACACAGAAAGAGAAATATTTATTGAATATAATAAATTGAGTTTAGGTTCCAATTTAGGATACATTACTTATATGTATTTCCACTTACTAAAATAATTTCCGATATGTTTATAGTAATAGATGCTTTATTGATCCCCACAGGTAAATTCTTCCTTCATCTCCCCCCATCAGGGCAAGTTTGGCTGTAAGGGGCAGCCACCCCTTGTGGCACCCAGGGCTCATGGGCCATGCTTAAGGGCCTGTAGATGTACCCCCATGCAGTGTATAGTTAATTATAATCTACAATTGCGTTGATTAGGTCTGTTCATAGTTGTGCTTGTCCTTGTGCTGTTTTGCAGCAAGCCTTTGCCAACAAGTAGATATTATTTTTATTGCTTTCTTGTTTAGTCTGACTTGTTTTCCCCCCCATTTAAAAATAAGGATGGAGGAACACATTATCCTTCATGCAAAATTCATTTTCAGCTTCTCTTTACATTTTGCTTTGAGCCCACCTGTTTGAAAAATGTAACCATGCCCTGCTGACACAGTTGTACTTTTTCTGTATCTTTTATGTTAAGTGATACCTCAGTGTAACCATCAGTCTGTTCAGGTTGTTCTTGTGGGCCTTGTTTTTGTGTGTCTGAAGATGCGCAAGTTAAATGGCCTGTTTTAGGCGCCGCTCTGGGGCCCGTTTGATACTCTGAGCAGGAATGCATTTTGTTAAATCACAGCTAAATTTCCATTTAGTTCTATACCGTCGGATGTGTGTTCTGCAATGTGGTAGTTAGTGGTGCAGTGAGGGACTAATGGCTCATGCATGTAAGGATTGATTAGGGCTGAAGCATGAGGCGTGAGGCATGTCTGTAGGTTGGCCGCATGTAGGCCATCGGGGCTGCTCTGTGCCACTGCTTTCAGCAGCGATGGAGGGACTGGACATACGGTGCAGATAGCCATGCCTTCTTACTGACCTTACAGGATCCGTTTTGGGAAACGGCTTAGAGCAAGGGGAACGGCCCAAAATGCTCACCCACACATGCAGATGTGCCTCTTATAAATCTCTAAAAAGACCCACGTGCATTTCCTTTCGCACTAATCCTCAGCCCGAATGTATTTTTATTGTTATACGCATTAACAAGGTCTCCGTTCTTCTTCTCTCCTGCAGATCAACTGCGTTACCTTTCCGATGCCCATGAATGTACCCGAGCAGCAGCTGCTGAAACCCAATGAGTGGAGCTACTGTGATTATTTCTGGGTAAGCGAGCACCTGCCACACCGTGACCACCCTATAGCCCAAAATACCTCTGATTGGTAGCCATTAGTAACATAGTGCATGTGATGTCTGATGGGTGGCACAGGACCTGCACCAGTAATATTACCAGTGCCTGCGTGCTGGAATAAGTCCTAGCTTCTCTGTGAGCAGTTTGTATGTCCTCCAGATGTTTCGGTTTCCTTTCCCTCCCTTGTTTCTTTTTTCTCTCTCCCTTGAAATATCATGTGATATAACACATCTGGCCCACAGTATGTTTCTATATAGACACTCAGAATAGTTGATCTGTAGGTTTTAAAGTAATATCCATTGTGCATCTCCCATTGTTTCCTTTCTGTTTTCAGTTCTTGGGCTTAACTATCCAGTTATTTTAATGGCATGGATCCCAGTCATGTTTTCTAACAATTTTGATACTTTGCCTTGGCTTGAACAATGCTATATAAACACATAATCAGTTCATGAAAATAACAAGAAAAAGTCGTGTTTATGGCACATCTGTGGTTTTATTATTAAAAATGTGGCAAACAAACATTCCACTCGATCCCAGTGTAAATAATTTTAACAGTATCATAGATGCTGTTTATTCTATTTCACCCTTTTCTTTGGTGTGAAACTTGGATCTGTTTCTTGTGCCAAAATGTAAGTATTATTGTGTTAGTGATGCCCTGTGACCCTGAGGAGGACAGGCATTTGGAAGATTAAGTCGTTCAACCCACAGGGGAGAGCTCTGCTTCAAAAGCCTTGCACGATGCACAGATGTACACCAGTTTAACTTTATGTCATCTTAATCAAAGCGCAAATAAAAAATATTCACTTGGCTGTCATTTGTTTACTTTCAAAGTTTTTTGCAGTACTCTGTGGGATTTGCTGTGTTTAGACTGAGACTGGGCCACATCTTTCCTTTTACATTCCATCACTGTGTTAAAAAGAAAAGATTTGTGTTTTTATAAAGACAGTGCTCATTTAGAGATTTCCCACAGAAGGCCTCCTCGGGGAGGTGTTATTTATTTTTAGCATGTGTTCCCGATTTCCTTTTCCTTCCCAGACTGACAAGAAGGACCCCCAGGGAGCAGCCTCCGTCTCTGGTTTCGAGGTTCTACTGCAGAAACAGCTTAAGGGCAAACAAATGCAGAAAGAAATGGCAGAGTTTTTCCGGGAAAGGTAAAATGCCTTTATCACTACAAATTACTGCAAACTCATTTCCTCTCGGTACTATTTACCAAAAGTGATATTTTTTTCTGGTAAACCGTCTTTAAAGCCCTGAATCAGCCATAATATTTGTTTTGATTTTTTTTCCCCCCTAACTTAAACTTTTCATTACAATTAATAAGCAAAGTGGGCAGGATGGTGGCTAAAAGTGCAAGATCTTTGGCTGAAACTCCCCCAAGGCTGGAGGTTTGAATCCCATCTCCAACTGTGTGTAGAGTTTTAATATTCTCCCAGTACTATGCGGGCTTCCTCCCATTTGCCCTGGAATCCCACCCAGATTGCCCTCTCCTTGTTCTCTGCCGCCTGGGAGACGCTCCAGGCTCAGCATGACACTGTACTGGATAAGTGGTTGAAGGATGGATAGACAACCAAATTCGCATTATGAATTATTAAAAAAAATAAGAATTTTGTGTTTGAGCCTGCTTTGCCAAAGTATAAACACGTTTTATTGTACATAAACATACATGCAAACGTAAGTACAAGTGATTGAGATGCCATGCAAAAATATCAATGCTCTTTTTTTTAACCACAGAATTCTGGCTTTAGAAAACTTAGTTTCCAGGATTCTCAGAGGCATTATTTTTAACTCTTGGTTTGTGTTCGTTTTGGCATGCCTGTGGCTGACGCCGTAAGAAACATCCTGTGATGGTTGGCATTTCCAAAAACGGATGTTTTGGGGTCCCATTCCTCTCTGCCTTGTGTTTCAGTGATGCCTAAGCTGTCTAACCGAAACTGCAGCAGAATCTGTGATTTCTTAAAATGCACCTCCTGTAGTGACATATTCTGAGGGACATTCCACTGGGAATTTCTGACATAGAAAAATGATTAACCCCTATCCCGTGTTTGGGGTAAATCTGACCCCAGAGCATCATTAAACGGTAGGCAAATTTCACATGGGGAAATTATCACGGGAAAAGGGTTAAGTCATCCAGTAGTACTGTGTCCTTCACAGGTCTTTGATGGACTACTGTCAAGGGTGTTCTGTCTGTGTTCTGGATTTGCAGTGTATATTCTTTTCAGTAGAAAGGAACAAGGTTCTTCACAGAGCAAAGCAAAGCTAATCGTCAATGCAATGCAAGCAATTTAATTTGGAGAAATCAGAACGATTCTATGTTTGCTCCTGCTCGAAAAATGAATAGTAAACCCCTGAATGTTAAACCTCAAACTGCAGGAGAAGCTGTTTTTATGCTGAGGCAGCATATTGCCTGACCGATGGATATGCAAAGAGTCTTCTTGTTTCTATCTGAAAATTCAGTTGCTAATCTGCATTCTGCTCAACGCCTTATGTTTCATCCGCTTGGTGATAGGATCTTCTGCCCCTCCGAGTTTCTGCGGCTCCATTATTGCACGGTGTGCAAAGAAGCGACACCCTTCATTAATAATTCAGAAAACAAACTGCATTCGTCAAGGCAGCTTAACTCAGTAATTCTAATATTGTCGGTGTCGACAAACGTGCTGCGACGTCTCCCGCAGCAGTGGCTGTTGACGAGGTCTCGCATGCGCTGAATTGCTGTTACTTCTTCAGAGTGTGCGTGGCTTTTTTTCTAATAAGCGTCCGATTTGGCACCCACCAGCTATGAGTGGAAGTTTTGATGCAAAGGGTGAAAAAGCTGTAATCAGACTATGACAGTAGGCGGGGCTTAATGTTAGATGGCTGTCTTTATTGTTCATTGCTGTACAGGCCTCCTGTCAGCATTAGTGGTA
>JAODKK010000093.1:16447143-16458813 GCA_026774405.1 Petrocephalus microphthalmus | reverse complement strand
AACTCATCAATCACATTGTTGATGGCGCCCCCTTCATAAGCTGCTTATTTGTTTGTTTGTTTTTTAATTAATTATCTATTAGTTAGTTAGCCTAATGTAACCCATTTTTATTTAAGGAATATTTAGCTTCAAATTTAATTTTAAGCTCTTAAAAAATTACCGTGGTCTGGACGTCAGTGACCTCGTTCCTGGCTACAGCCCTACAATTACATTTAATTACATTCTGGGACACGCTCCAGAATCACGTAACCCTGTGTAGGACAAGCGGTATAAAAGATGAGTGCATACCGAATTGGCCCGAATATAAGACAGTGTTTTTTTCTCCAAAGAATTGCATCTAAAAAACTGGGGTCATCCTATATTCGACTATATTCGCAAGAATACGTTTTTCTTTTGCTCTCTTTGTGTGGGTCTGCTGCATCGAAAACATTCTGCGCCCTCTAAGGTTGTACAGGTTGTAATATTGACTATCTATCCTTCTCCCCCTAAATAATGCAAAATAATTCATTTGTTTAATGGAATGTTTGCTGTTTGATACACATATTGAATTGCCTGCTTTATACCAATTAGATGGTTAAATTCTTATACGTTCTTGTCAAATAAAATTATTTTTCTTCATAAGGATATGATTTGGTATTCCAAAAACAGTTGCAGAAAAAGTGGAGGGGACCATCTTTTAACTGGGGCAGTTTACTGTTTGGGCCAAAACTGTAATTATATTCCCTTAGATGCACTAAGCAAAAAAAAACTTTCACTGTCAACATTTAGCTGCTTTACTTGAGGAGTTATTCAGAGGAATCTGTGTTTCTCCCTCAGGACTGAACATTTTGCATGAGTTATTGGAGTAGTAAAGCCGGGCACCACCGGAGACGTAAACTGGCGCCCGTTCAGGTTACAAAGCCAGACCCTTGACTGCTACACTTCCGCTGATATGCAGGTATGAGATAAGCCTGTTGCGTGTAAAAATGTTTCCCCAACCAACAATTTATACCCAAACATTTTTTTTACAAGCAGAAAAGGAGCAGTCCTGCAGACAGGGGAAAGACACGTACCCAGGGAGACATCCCTCATCTTCTATTTGTGAAAGCAGGAAATTAGAGAAGAAACAACAGGATCCACATTAAGCCATCATGTTAAGGATTAAGTAGTTTCCCTCCTGTGCAGCAAAATTGCACCTATCAATGTTGAAATGGTTAAGCAATTCTGGGTAAGTATTGAAATAGGCAGGTAAATTATCCGGCAGGCAGCCATGATATGCATGAGACTATTTGCGAGGGCTGCAGGTACCTAGCTGCTTCAAACTCCTCCTCTTTCTCCTGCAACCTGCGCTCCAAGTCCCCCTTGGCCTGGGATAGCTCCAGCTGCAGGCGAAGCACCTTGGTCTCCTCTGCCTAGAAGAGATTAAAGAGCAGATGTCTGACTCCTCAGTCTTGCCAAGCATCCCCCATTACACTGTCTTCTGGAAGAATAAACATTACTCTGTTGCACTATCAAAGGGGTGGTATTATATCATTAATTATTAAAAATGTTCGCATAATGCAGAAATCTGAGCTTATGGTGATAGGCTTCTTACCTCTTTGTTTCCAAAGCAGAATAAGATGTAATACTCAAATGAAGTTTCATGCATCTCAGTATTATAGCTTGTACAGAAAAGTAACCTATTGTGCATTAACAGGTAAACCATATGCACTATACATATTAGTTAATTTGTAAGGGAAAAGAAGAGAAGACTATTCTCTTACTATAATGATATATTACTTTAATGATATAGGAAATGCAAATATCACATGTAAAAAAACTGTGCTATGTATAAAATCCTTGTAATTAAACATGAGGTTATTAAAGGTATTCAACGCAAGTTATTTACTGCATTTTGCCCCAGATAAGTATTTAGAAGCTATTTGGTGAAATGTGGCTAAAAGAGCCAACATTAGGGCAATGAAACCAGACCCTCTAGGGGCCTCTAGGGGCCCCGAGCAAAACAGAAACTTGCCTAGATAATTAATAGGCTAAATAAAAATGTTATTAAATATTACAACAAAGTTGTTGTTTCCTGTTCGGTACATCATTTCTCATGTTCAACACAGAAAACATTATCCTAATTGTGGTTGCGAGGTGGTTACAGTTAAAGCTGGTTAGGGTCAGTTATGATACGTTTTGATAAGACCAGGACTGTCTGTCGGCTCTGTTACACTGAACTCAGAAAGGCTGCTGGAAACACATCCAGAATGTTGACTCATTTCAGACAACATCATCCGAATGTGTGTACGACAGAGGAAGGTAAAAAGAGCCTCTGCAAATTAGCGAAGGCGCTTTTGTTAGGAAACTCAGGCCAGGCTAAAAAAAATAATTATGGTTATAGGGGTGTTTAGCGCAACAAGCAAGCGATCATACTCGGTATTAAAAAGCACGCAATTTAATTAACTCTGATAGTAATGGTATTACATGTTTTTAAATATTTTTACTTACTTGTTTTTACAATGTGGAAGTAAGCTTCTCTTAGGTTTTGTTATTCAGACATGTCTACAGATGTATTGCCTTTGGATTACATTTTCTGCAGTTTTCATAATAAATTATTTCAATTATTTCCCTAGTTGTACTAAACTGTGAATTTTGTGTACCTTTACACCCCTACTAAATATACACTTAATCTAATGATATACATTACTTGGTTTACGTTTGCCTCAGCTGGGGCCCCAGATACAGTACGTTGGCTTTCCCTAAGCCCTGCCCTCCTCAGACACTGGCCTGGTGGCTAATCACAGTTACATCACCTCACCGCTCAGCCGTCTGCCACTTTCCCCATGTCTGATTTAAATGCCAATAATCCGCATTATGTCACCCAGCCTGCAGGCCCAGGAGGTGTTATTGATATGATGCAATGCTTCTGACATTATTTCAATGATCCAAGGAAATGTAACAAACCTCAATGGTGGCTGTAATGTATACTTTATGACACCAATTTATTCCGTAGCTTCACACTACCATGTCACCGGGGAATTGTATTTTCCTTATAATTTACCTTCTCTTTTCTTCTCTCAGTCAAGGCAATAAACAAACAGCAGTTACCAAAGTTAGCCCTCGGCAACAAGGAAAGTACTCCGAGAAGGAGAACTCATTTTCACTTCCTCAAAGCAAGCCTTCTGTTAATTAGCTTCCTAGCCGCAGTCGTGTGGCTACAGGACTCATCCAAAGAGCAATAACCCCGTGCTAATCTGAGTCCTTCAACAAAGCCCATGTTGCTTCTATATTTGCACTGACAGGTAACCTCTATTGTGGTGAGTATCAGGACAGCAGCAAAAACAAAAATGCATTATTTGAACAGTAACCTCACCTGGTGATCCATGCCTAAATCTGTCATTATGTGTAAGTCAACTCTCAACCTTGCAGCTGTTACAATAGAGCCTCAGGGGATAGGATTTACCACCATGGGTGTAATGCATACTTCACATTACTTGTTTTAGGATGAACTGTTGACTGAAGCTCAACATGCCTTCTCTGACATAAACTTATCAGAATGCATTAATGTGGAACATGTGCTGTTCATTTACTGCTCTCTACCAAACAATATTAGCATTTATTTTATAATGAGCCCAGGAATGTGCAACTATGGGCACGATGACACCAAACTTGACTTCTCAGTACCTCCAATGCAGCCTCAGACTCCTCAAGCGATGCTTGTAGCTCTTCTTTTTCCATCTCCATCTTCTTCTTGGATTTTTGCAGCTCATGGACACTCTTCCCGACGTCGGCGAGCTGGTCATTGAGCTCAGCTACCTCCTCTAAAACAACACCAGGAGGATAATCAGCAATTCAGCCCTGTATCATTTTTCATATAGACTTTCATGGTTAGGTACCCCGGTAATTATTTATCTTTGAAATGAGTATTTAGCCAATCCCCGCAGAACGTTCTTAGCAGTTCTGCATTTCTTACTCGACTCCCCCTTTAAGGGTTCTGTCATCGGGGCTTGGTCCTGTGCCCCCCCCCGTCTATCATCTCTCACCCTGGAAGGCCTTATTCTCCCTGCGGAGAACCTCCCCCGACTCCAGGCACTCCTCATAGGCCGTCTTCAGCTTGAAGAGCTCAGTGGCATGCTGCCTGCTCTCCTTCTGGCAGCCCTCCACCTCCGCCACCAGCTCCTCGCACTTCTGCTTCCAGTCTGAGAGCTGCTTGTCCATCACACGCTGCCTCTTGTCCAGTAACGTCGCAGAGCCGCTTGCCTGGACACGGGGAGCAATGGGAGAACTTCTGCTATATGCAAAAAGGCCAATGTCTCGCTGAAAGTAAAGTACTATGCAGAAAGCTGACTTTAAATTCATTTGAGAATTTATACCTTAAGTTCCAGAGATCTCCTAAACAAAATTATAATCAAAGATGTCTGACTTCTCAGAGACATTTTTTTTAAAATCCAGACACCTAAAGCACAGGACTACAGATAAATCTGTCTATTAGACACATTAAAAATGCCGTGGAACCTAAATAATGAAGTGTTGCTTGAGACTCATAATTAGAATAATACAATAATATCTTGATTATACCGCTAGTGTTTATATTAGTAGTTCTTATTTCAGAAGAATTGGTCACAATTTAAAAAATTCTTACTGTTTAACAATAAGTATACTTTAAGTAAAAGTGTATTTAGTGCAGGGGTAGGAAACTCCAGTCCTGGAGTGCCAGTATCCAGCAGGTTTTCTATCTAACCTGGCCTTTGATGAACTACACCTGATCTCAGGCAGATACCGGCACCCCTGGATCAGGGCTGCCTACCCCTGATCTCGTGCATCATGGTGTAAAAAAAGGAAGAGATTCATGCCTACATTCAGTAGATAGTGCTTACCTTCTCCAGGTCTAAGCAAAGGTCCTCCACCTCCCCTTGTAACCTTTGCTTGGTTTTCTCCAGGCTGGAGCATTTAGCTTGGGTAGCCTCAACAGCTTCCTCGGCCTCCTGCAGCCGTGAGGACAGCTTCTTCCTGTAACACACATAAAATCAGAGATATCAATGCACCCTACTTAAAAGGCACCAAAGATAGAGAACTGGTCACCATAAGTCATCGAAAAGGAGGGAATAATCGTTTGGCATATATATGTATACAAGGTATTCCAGGCTTGAATACTGACCATTTTAAGTCTTCTATCATATCTCTAAAGTTCCCTTTTGCACCAGTGTTGGCACCAAAAAATTTTGGGTATTAAGTGAGGACTTGATCATTGTAAAAACCGGCCATACAGACAGAACCATGTTGCTTCGGGTGCATACTAAGCACCAGCTCTAGACAATTCCCCTAAGGAGAATGCCGTTGGCGCCCGGCACTAACTTGGCATCCTCGAGCTCATCCGTGTGCTGAATGGCTTCGGCCTCGTAGCGCGTCCTCCAGAGCGTGACCTCGCTGTTCAGCCTGGACACCTGTCTCTGCAGCTCCAGCTTGCTCTCCTGCTCCTCCTCCAGCTGCTCCTTCGCGAGCTCGTTCTCCTGTCTCAGTGCACCCAGGCTCTGCCCCAGCGCTGCTTTTGACTAGCGGGACCCAGTCGGAGAGGGGAAATTAATCAGAAATTTATAGAGGCAGGGTAGATATACACAGGATGGGCCGAAAGCTGGAGTTTTCTATTTTACAAAGTAAAGGCTGTATGTAAAAAAAAAAAGTAAGTGGCGCAGAGTGGATGAATTGAAGGAGTTAATCTCCTTAGCATTTGTGGACATGGATGCTAACTAGGATTTGTGTGGTAAAGTGTGTCAGAGTATCAGGGACGGGCTCCTGAAATGTATCAACATTGATGGAGGACATTCCTAACTCCCAAGAGACGAAACATGACCCAATCAGTACTGTAAAATAAGAACTCTATAACTACTTTTGGCCCAGCCCTCAGCAACATAGGAAGTACGTAATAATACTATAATTCATTTCCAAGATCTCTTAGGGCAGTGTTTCCCAGTGCGGTCCTCAGGGACCCACGGATGGTCCATGTTTTTGCTCCCTTCCTTCTCCCAGTCAAACAGCCCACATTTTTGCTCCACAAACACGTGGCCTGTCTGTGGGTCTCTGAGGACCAGACTGGGAAACATTGTCTTAGGGTAAAGAAGCAGACCCTGGATCCTACTTTAATCTCTTCTTCAAGCTGCTTCTTGAGCTCTTCAGACTGGGACATCATCAGGGCTTTGGCCCGGCTCATCTGGCTGGACCGATTTTCAGCCTCTTCCAGTTGCCGGCTCAGGTCATTATTTTCAGCTGGAAATCGGGAGTGTTGGATCCCAGTTAGCATAGTGTACCACAACAGAGACTTGGTGACAATTCGCATCAAACAAAATAGCTCCATGAAATTTTTGAATATTCTTTGTTCTTTCACAATCAACTTTTAGGAAACATAGATCTTTACCCGAATATGTTCAGAATTTGCCATTGCAATCAAACCTGCGAATTTATATAGTTTATGGAGATCAATCAGTCTGGTTATAAATTTTCACATGACATGTCCATTATTGCACAAATGATGGCTACTACTTCTGTGTAAAAGTGTTTCGAGTACTGCTCCTCTGATCAGCTGCATTCAAGAATGACTCAGACACTCTGTGGTTAATGTGCTGTTAGCTACAGTATAATACTTAACACAGAAGGGTGTGGAAACTTTAGTGGGAGATCATAATAATTTTTACCACTTAGCAGCCCAGGGCTATTGTAGTTTAATGGAGTCTGGCACCTGACCCTGACTTGACTTGTTTCCAGCAGATGCAATAAAACCTATTTTTCATTGTCCTACTAAATCATCATACTTTCTCTGCTTACCACAAATTTTATGTAGTTCAGCACAAGGTTGTATAAAGGAAGTCAAGTGAAAGACTTCCTTCCACTCAGTACGTAGATAAATCTTAAACATTAACCTGACAAATATATTTTTCTCTTCTACCTCACACTCCTCCTGATGCCTAGCAAAATGTTTGTTGCATTTTAATAAATATCAAATGCTCATATTTTTGCAAAAGTCCTTTGGGGTCCACAAAACCTTAACTACGAGCCTTTGCAACACCTCAAGACGAAGCATAGACTTGTCTTTAACAAGTCAACAAATGTGAAATAGAACTATATGAGGATTTATGAAATCTTCTGCTAGGTTCCGTCACCTGTAAGCCGGTTCTTGGCAACGTTTGACTCAGTCAGCACCTTCTGCAGGTCCTCATTCTTGAAGTTGGCTTCAGAAAGAATTTCTTCAAGCCTCCGCAGCTGGTTGTCACTAGCGACCTTTCACAAGTCAACACAGCATTTGCAATATTAAGGCCTGAGGTCTCTTCTGGTCTCTCACCTGAAAATTAGTCAATCTGAGGCTACTCAGCAATCCCTTCCAGAGCAGCACTATGTGTGTGAATGTGGCTCCAGTCACCCAGACTCCGAATAAGCGATTCAAAGACTAATGAATGGAGCATCCAAAAATGGACTTAAAGTCAATATCTGGCTTATCCACAGCTATAAACACAATCTATCCCTTCCTAAAAGATAGCGTCGATTACAGACGGGCACTGAAGGTCCTGCTCGTATACCTTGGCCTTCTGCAGGTTCTCCATGCTAGTGGTGGTGTCATCTAGCTCGAGGCGGAGGTTGTGCTTCTCCTTCTCCAGCTTGGCACGGGTCCTCTGCAGGCCTTCGCACTGGTCGCTGAGCTCGGCCAGCGCCTCGCCGTGCCGCTTACGCAGAGTCGCCGCCGTCGCCTCCGACTGCAGAGCAGACTCCTCCAGCTCCCGACGCAGACGCTTCAGCTCGGCCTCGCGCTTCTTATTCACCTCCAACTGCATATGGGCGAGGGAGGGCTCCGGTTTAACGTCTTCCCTTCTCTATACGCTGTGTGTCCCAGGAATTGTCCCAAGCAGAAGATGAACTAGTTGTCATGATTTTATTTATGTTAAAATTAGGGATGTCAAGATGAAAGCATTAATCATTGCGATTAATTATTTAAAGCATTATACATTACGAACGGGTTGTGATTACTTCCTGTGTGGGGGCTCACCTTTGACACAGATGCCATGCGTAGTACATTATGTGGCAACCAATGTCTTGACGCAGTGCATTATGGGGAGGAATCATATTGAATATATATAAAATATACATCCTTTGTAATTATTCTACATTAATTTGGTGATTGATTTTATATTTAAATATGAATTATAACAAGCTTTAATCTTAAGAAGAAAAGTTTTAATTATGATTAATCACGTTTAATTCATTGCAAAATGCACGATTAATTCATTTTTTTGTCAATTGACATCCAAACTTATAATTTATTGTTGACCTCTGAGAGTAATTATAAGAATAAGGTAGATATTAAGGTAGGTATGACTAAACTTAGCCACAATCACTTTCAGTTAACTGTGTTTTTGGAGTACCTCAATAGGCATTCCAATTCAGAAGAGCGTGTCTTGACTTGGTAACATTTTACAACAAGGGTACATGAAGCGGCATTTATTCATACATGAATGCATGAAAGAACAATCATGTTAATTTAATAATGAATTGCATTATGAGGAAAATACATAAAGTTACCAGGTGTCATGCATGCTTTTACTGCAGAAGTCACACAATAACTAGTGCACTAATTAAGGGGGAGGTGAGTAGCGCCTGTGAACAGAAGGTTGCTGGTTCAAGCCTGGCCTTGGTAGAACAGTCACATGTCCATGGGCATTTCAGCAAGGCGCCCAGCTCCAAAGGCACTATGCGTGGCCACCGGTCACTGTGATTCCTAAGCTTACTCCTACCTGCACAGTGTTTCATTAAGAATAGGATGCAGTAGGCAAAAATAATTTTCCCACAGGAATCAATAAAGTATCATCATAATTAATATGCCTATATCATCAATACTCATGATTTAAAAATTATATTCATGCTATAACACTTTCTATCTCTGATTTCTGAACTCTGCTGTTTAATGTACTCTGCTTTGATTGCCGTTTATGGAGACATAGCTTGACATTTATTACCCTTATTATAACGTGCTACTTATGATTCCAAGTACCTGGGACGCCGTGGCTCCGCCTGCCTCCTCCAGGCGATCAGTCAGGTCATCCAGCTCACGCGTCAGGTCAGATCGCTGCTTCTCCACCTGTGCCGCATCGAAACATATCAACACAAACATTATTCGCACTGCTACATGCTCACGTACTCATACTTAATCGCACGTCAGACTGCTAGCTATCTAGCTCACCAACAGCCTTGTCAACACTCAGCGCCCATTGTCTTTGCAGCTTATTTTAAGCTGAGTAAACTCATCATAAACGCTAAGAACTTAAAACATCTAAATACACAACGCAGTTCAAAAACAAACAAATGAAATATATGGCAGCTATCATTGTGCGATTTTTTCCACATGAGCTCACTCCTGTAGCTGTCATCTGTTTCGCAGACAGATCTGTTGTGGGGAATTGTTGAAAAGCCACCAAAGGGATGTGAGATACAAATTAAATCCAGCAAAACATATTTCTTTTCATTGTCACCGAAGTACTGACAACAGATGAAAGGGACACGCAGAGTCGGAGTTGGCTTTCAGCACAGTATAGCTAAGGCTTCAGAAGTAATGGACCTGGGCACCACGGCATTGGAAGTGACCAGAGGAGATCAGCAGTGTCTGATGTGCAAAATCCAGTAACAGGTAGGTTATAATTTTAACATATCCATACATTTTCTGAAACGGTGAAAGTCACTTCTACAATGCAAAGTGATTAAAGATGCATTGGTATTTTTTCTTAATGTCCTTACCCTGAATGTGGTGCCAGGCCATATCAAGGCAAATTCATACTCACACTCACATACACACAAAGCTTTATAATTAATCAGCTGGCACACATGAAAAGGAAAAAAATGAAAGATAATAAGAACACGCCTTAAATGTTTTTAAATTGTCCTGAGATGGACTGGCATCCAAGATAGGGAGTCCTCTGCCTGGTGCCCTCTCTGCAAAACTATGCTGGATAACCAGTTATGACATACGAATAAGACTACTGACTTTATTATATACTCATCAGACCTAGAGATTATCTTAGCAAAATTATCAAATCTTTAATTGCAGCCTATTTTGTTTTTTCTTCTGCCAAGACAGCAACTGCACAACATTCGTTGCAAGTTCAGTGGAATGTTATTGTCAATTAAAATCTTCAAAGAACAATACAGAGGGATTTGAAATATTCATAGTTCCTGGTATTAATTAGGATGACTTTCCATAATAAAAAAAATGGAAAACATACAGCATTTACCAATTTTGTCTTTAAGACACATTTGATTATAAACAATTGAGATTAGAGAGGTACAGTAAAACCTCGTTAGCACAGACTCTAATAACACAGACCAATTTTTTTGGGCTGAGTGGGAATCCTGTGTAGACGTTCTAACGGATAACGGATAACATGGACTCAGCTGACGTGGATTTTCGGATAACGCAGACTACACTTTCAGCCCGCGGAGTATCAAATTACCCTGCTTAACACAGACTGAGTGGCCCTTGCCAGTGCTGCGTCTCGTAGGTAACTGATGTTCTGTAACAGAACGGTGTACTACATCTGTAACATCTGTCTATGTGTAGGCGCAGTTAGAGTCTGGGTTACTATAGTTTACCATTTCACACCGGCCATTCTGCCTGGCCGGTGAGGTGCCGCGCTGGCTGACTGACCCACAGAATCGCCAGGGTTTGCAGCGGCCGACTGCATGCAGAAAATTCATTGCTGCTGGGACGATGTAGTTTCAAGGAATTTACACAGTTTATCGGAGGCTGCGTGTAGTACTGTTAACTGTAATTTATTCACGTTCTGTATAAATTTTAAAATGAGTAATAACCACAAGCAAACTGCGTTAGCTTTAGAGAAAAAAAAAACCTGTAGGCATTGTGCTTTTGGTCATTAAAAGTCGCTTTAACAATTTTTTCTCACTTGTTGGATAACACAGACTTCTTTTTGTTGGTCCCCTGAAGTCCATGCTAACGACGTTTTACTGTATATGTAAATCTTACACCATTTATGTAGTACATAGTTACAGTCAGCCTGGATCAGTGAGAGAAAATGGAATGGGAACACCCTGGAGAAGGATGGCCATCCATTTCGGGGAACATGCACAGTCACACATTATGGGCAATTTATTATACCAATTCACCTAAGATCAGAGTAGCTGGTAGAAAACCAACACAAGCAAAACACCAAGCTGGACCTAGGAATCATAACCTCCACCACAGAAGTGATGCCACTGTTCCAGTAAATAGAAAAATGGAGATAAATAGATCAAACCTACTTAATCCATCCATCCATCCATGGGACACCAGCTCATCACAGGGCACATTCACACACCATTCATTCAAACCTACTTAATCTAAAAAAAAAAAAAAAATCATCATACCACCATGTACAATCTCCTGCTACAGTCCTGGATAGCTTCAGACTGACATGACTTCTGACCCTTATATATGTCTAGCTTTTCATAAAGGTCCAAAAGTGCTCCATCTACATAAAACATTGCATGTCCCCACATACTAACATTCCAATGGTCGTGTTAACAGAGACTTTGTACGATAGGTAGGTACACTGCTTCAGCAGTCATTAAAATGAGGAATAAAATCACAGCGAGAGCTGAACTTGGCAGTGTCTTCTTTTCATCTGCTCAACTGAAGGTCAAGTTTACGTTGCCGTGCTCATAAGAAGGGGGTGGGGT
>JAODKK010000093.1:16429336-16440942 GCA_026774405.1 Petrocephalus microphthalmus | reverse complement strand
TGGCAGACCTATCACCCCGTGGGCGCTACGGCAGAGGAAAAAAGTACAAAAGTATTACAGATTCAAATACGATTTGGGCCCCCCCGGCATGTGTACTCATTCAGAGAGCACTTCTGCCCCTCAATGCACAGCATGAGAGGCAAAGAGAACATCTTCCCTCTGCACTGTATTTACATATTTTCAATAATTACAATAATGTGATTCTAATTAATAAGGAATATTGATAGTTATTGTAATGTGCATGCCATTATTAACACCATAACGGGTGGCAACTACTTCACAAATGAATTCAAATTATTATTTCTGTAGATATGAAACGATGGAATGTCGTTTAAAAAGCTCTATACCCGTTCCATGGAGCTTATTAAACATGGAACTTTTAATTCATTTATCAGACACCATGATCCAAAGCGAAGTAGCGAAGAGTTACAATTTACACTTGCCCCCCGGGATTAGAGCCCACAATGTTTGTTGTGATGCAACATGAACAAATTCATCTGTGAATGTGTGACTTAAGGAAGTGTTATGATGGTTATAACGGTTCCTTTGTCTTATATTTGCTGTCAACTGCAACATGAATGGCACAAGGTATTTCATTAAGTCTATCTGGAAATACCTCAGCCTTCCCCATTTAGGGTAAGTACATCAAGCAACAGCAGTGCATCTATGGTGGCAGCCAATCTAAACAGTAGATTATTAACAGGCTAAAGCCTTTTCTACAGAACAATGCCCTGCAGTCAGCAGTGATCCACCTCATTGACAATAATTACACAGTTTAGTGCTATTCAAAGTTACTCAGCATATCACTATATTAGACATAATGAAAAGAAATTATAAAGGATATAAACTTCTGAGTCTGGAAACCTGTCTTATAGCAAGTCCTATAATGAGACCATTTGTAAAGAAACTTGCACTCAGTGGCCTATTTATACTTTAATGAAAACACAGCAGAGACAAGGCAAAGAGGTTCACTCGTAGCCTGAGCTTAGACATTTTGAATGTGGTTTGACTGTTGGTGTCAGACGTGGTGGTTCCTAGTGACAAACATCCAATCGAGGACATTTTGGTGGCAGAGAATGCCTTGTTAATGAGAGATGAAATCAGAGTATGACGGCCAGACTTTTTTAAGCATTAACTCATGCGATGCATTAATCGGTGCACTGTGTGCATGTTTATCACAAAATATCTGGGCATGAGTATTAGGTTCCTTTAAAATGGTACGCTGTTACTCAAAAGTCCATGATTTCCTTTTGTCCATACTGATTTTGAATATGTCCGGAACATCTGCTTGATCTTAATCCATGATACAGATCTTAGAGATTTAACCTTGCTGCTGTTTTTTTCCCACAAGCAAAGCATTTCAAGGGATGTATGTTGCATAAATCAGATCTTTACATTCACAGTAAATGAATGAAAGTGTGCAACGTTAACATATGCAGGAGAAAATGGGCAAAACGAGCTGCTCCGCCGTCACTGTTTTTTTGCAGGGACGTATTTCAAAACCAACGCTACAGTATTACGTGCATACCCCATTTTCACCAGCTGCATCTTATTCCAGCGCTGACATGATAACAAGGATTTGTTGAGTGAGAAGGGTGCTGTTTTCCAAAACTGCTGTGCCAACTTAGACTAGCCACCTGGAATATTCCAGGAAAGATCATTTTTGCCTGTCTTATACTACTAACAACCTTTAAGGCATTAATTCATCATTTGCTGGCTAATCTTAGCTAGCCAGCTACCGATATGCAGAAAAACACTCTGCTGTCATATACGAATATAAGCTAACCAACCAAAGCACATCAAAAAAATATACACAGCCTGTACATATTCATATTCTGTGTAGTCCAGGTTGCACCTCCCTTCCTGTGTCTAAGCGACGGTATTCCTGCAGAGTATGTCAGGACAGAATAAACTAAAATGTAATGGGAAAAGAAAATAAATATTGAACGAGGGCTGAGTGAACTGAACCTTTAACTGAATGAAAAAGACAGCTGAGAAAAAAGAAAGCAAAGTAAATCAAGACTGCTTTGTTAGACGGTGTCCACCTGCATGTTCACCAGTGGGTGGGAGGCAGTGGAGTTCCAGTGTTCCCACATAAAGACCCCATTGTCAGCCAAAAAGAATGCTCTGGCTAAATGTGAAAACATGTACACTTTAACCAACACACAGATCAACTTTCACTTCTGCAACCAAAAGCAACAGAATGGGACAGTGTCTCTTTCTCTTCACTAGCGGTCCTCTGAACGAGGTATCTGGGTCCAGGAGGCACCGAGCTAAGTGGTACCTGATTGGTCTCTTTGCATTGTCCATCTCATTATTTCGCTTACTCTCCCAGTCTCACCTTTACAGTCCAAAAAATGTAAAAAACTACCTGCCTGTATCGGTTTAGACTGCTTCAAAAACATCTTATGAAACAATCACAAGAATAAATAACGTGGAATCGTTTTGCAAAAAAACTAAACTTGCTTTAGAAGTTTGCTCAGGGTTCCCCAATTCCAGTCCTGGACAGCCAGAATCCAGCACAGTTTGCAGATTTCTCAAGCACATATTAATCAGCTAACTACCAGGTTTCATAGGTGTGTTTGAGCAGAGAAATCTGCAAACTGTGTTGGGTTCTGTCCCTCCAGGACTGGAACTGTGGAACCTAGGAACAGCAAATATTCAAAGATATTCTACACTTCAAATCCCACTTTTTTCTATACTGGCTGGTTGAATGTATGCTGTTAGCTAAACATTTTATGTAACAAAATAATATGTATGCTACAATCTCCCACAAAACACCCACAAAAACACAATATTATGGTCAGGAGTTTAGAATCGCGTTATAATTAGATTAATGTGAAGCAATATGCAGTGGCAATATTATAATTAAACTGCCATTGTTAACTGAGAAATAAACCCTAATTTTTAAGCACATCCGGTCAACTGATACAGAAGAAACGTGTTAAGCAAACAGACCAGCAGAAGGCTGAGGGCTGTTTAATGGGTCTGTTTCTGTCATCTATTGGCTGGCACAGTAGAGCATACATGCCTGCAAATCAGCCTGCACAATCACTCCTGCTGAAGGACAGGAATGCATCCCCGTGCACGTCCACAAAGCTCACCTGGAGCTCCTTGTTCTTCCTTTGCAGGCCAACATTAACAGTTTCCTCCTCCTCGAGTTTTTCTGTCATGGAATTTATCTCGAGTTCTTTCCTGCAAAAAAATATCAACATGGTGGATTTTCAAAATAGGCTGCCTTAACAACAAAAGCTGTTCTGGAAAAGATGCTTTGGCTAGCAGACCAGAGAGTTATTTCAAAGAAGAATTAACAAGGGTCAAGCTAAATGGCCAGAAACAGTATTCTGCACCTTTTTCGCTCATTAAATAACTATGAAACCTAAACTCAGTCAAATCACTTGAACTTGATTGGTTTTTCAGAAGCCTGTTAATAGTTTTTACACAAGGAAGGACTCTAAGGGGCCTCCTTTCCTTGAATGCTTATCAGCTGGTTGAAGCAGTAGTCTAAGAGAACTCTTCTGGACAGTCACCAATGCCTCGTTCTCATATAACCCCAGATAACGGCACGTCACTCCTGACATGTTATTTCATTCAAAATGCTATCTATGCATCTGTTTTTCTGCTCACTTACTTCAAGGGGCATTATACATCAAAGCCAGTGTGCAATCAAAGTTACCTTTGGCAGAATCCTCTCAGAGTAATCAAATTTCTGTACGTGTCATGAGTAAATTGTTTGACAGAGGGTGTATAAATGGCCCAGCACAGCACTGCTCCCTCGTAGCTCAAGATCAGGCGCTGAGAAGCTTTTTCAGTTTTCCCCCCATGTCTGTGGGGGTTTTCTTTGGGTGTTCCTCCCACATTCCATGCTATTCAGGTGAATTTGTGACTCTAAATTACCCGTAGTGTGCTAAAAAATGTGTGTGTCTGAGTGAGTGCCCTGCAATGGTCTGACATCTTGTCTCAGGGCTATGTGATCTTAGCTGGAGAAGTTTCTTGGTATAGCAGACATTGCACGAGATTTAGTAGATGTACCTACAGAAACTCATATAGATGTTTAATAAATGTACTTCCAGAAGCCCATATCGCATGATTATGTAACACTGATAATATAAGCTAGTCAAACCTTATGCATTAATTATTCAAAAAAGTATTGTTTCAGCTTAGAAACTTACATAATTTGTATTTCTCTGCATTCATACTTTAAGAGATTTTTCTTTTTGAGTTCTTTTAAGGAAATGGGTCAAATTTGTTGAAGCTAAGGGAGAATTAACCCTCTAACAGCCCTTTCAAATAAATGTTTGTAAAAGTAGGAGTTCCTAAGCTTGCCAGAACACATTGGTATGCAGAGTTGACAAAGGACTTGTCTGGGCACAACGAAAAACCCTCAAACATTCCCAGTTCATCATCACTAAATGGTTATAGTATTAAGATGTTTCATCTTACATTCAACCTCAATTCAATATATCAATTATCAAATGCATATTTAGTGTAAGTTTTGTGATTCTTTTAAAACATACATCCATACATTTTATTTGTCCACCTGGTATTTAGTCTCACATTTGCTGTTCTAATCTTTCTAAATCAAATCGTAGTTATTTGGCAAGACTAGTAATTAGAATTACATACTGTAATAATAAGACACTATATATGAGTCTCAGAAGCAACCATGAACTTGAGGTGAAGAGGCAATAGTACAGCTGTGATAAATCTCACAGCTTCTTTCACGCCGGCCTCATGTTGACTTCTGCATGGCAAACATTTTTGGGATCTGAAATGTTACTTACACTCCTAGAAAAAAAGGGTACCAGTTTGTACCTTTGCTTGTCACTGGGGCTGTACCCTCAAGGGTCTTGTACCTTTTAAGATACAGAAATGGACTATGAGGAACTGTTCTGTACCATTGGGGGCACATTAATGTTTGTACCTTGGGGATTCATTTCTGTACCATATAAGGTGCAATTACATACAGCTAAAGGTACAATTGGCAGACCCTTGAGGGTACAGCCCCAGTGACAAGCAAAGGTACAAATTGGTACCCTATTTTCTGAGATTGTAGTTGCTCTAACAGAAAGCTCTTCAGTGTTCCCCTTCGCAAAGACTCACTTCTTAATGATGTCCTCCAGACCTGCCTTGGTCTTCTCCAGCTCACTGAGGCTCTCCACAGTAGTCTTACTGTCCCCCTCCAGCTTCCGGTGGCTCTTTTCCACATCACTCCTCTGCTTCTTCTCCTGCTCGAGAAGGTACTCCAGCTGGAAGGGAAGTTGACCATCTTTTTGTATCTGAATGTCTCAAAATTACCTGGATGGATAAGGTATACTACTAGTCATTGAACACTGTGTAGATGGCGTGTGTGTGTGGGAAAAATCTGTTTTGAGTACTTAACATTGATATACTGCAACTATAATTCAGTTGTTGGATGCTTATATTAATACCTGTTTATGTGTTATACCCAATTGCTAAGTACGTCAATGTAGATGGGGGTCTAGATGTATAAAATGTAAATATCTCCACCTCTTCTGCCTGCATCTGTAGCTTGGCCTTCTCCTTAGTTAAGAGGTTTACTTTATCTTCCTCTGAGTGCAGGTCTTCAATGGCTTGCTGTGCAACAGGAAAAATATTGTGACGTGACATTAACTCTAACATTTTAATGGCACACTTAGGCTGTTTAGCTGCAGTAAGTAACAGGCATCGCTCTATACACAAAGCCGTCACTGATAGGTCAAGGCAAATTGCAGGGAATCCTAACTAGGGTGTTTAGACAGACAGCATGATCACAAAGTCGATGAGAAGGATCGACCAGCCTGTGACTATGGATGGGCTGACCTCTAAATCCCTGGGTCCTGTATTCAGATGGAAGGAGAACAAACTTTATTCCTAATGTTTCTAATATTTCACTTCCTGCAATCTCGCCACACTACTTCTCTTACATCGATTAACAATCCTGCAAAAACTTTTGAGTGGAATAAGAGGACCATGATGGGGTATTAATGCCAAAATGCCACACGGCGCCACACAATGCAAATTACAATGAAAACACATACATTTTATTTGAAGGAGCCTTTCTAGCACCCAAGGACACCATTCAATAAAGCATAAAACCTTTAAATACAGAGAGCATAGGATGAAAACGAGTTTCATAAAAATAATTGCGATAATAATAAAAATAATTAAATAAGTACATAGAAAATTTGAGAGAAAATGCTAATTTGAAAAGATTTAAAAAGTAAGTTTCTAATGGGAGTGAGTTCCAGAGGCGTGGAGTAGAGCGACTGAAGGCTCTGTACACCATGGTGGTAAGACGGGTAGAGGGAACAGTCAAGTGAATAGAAGAAGATGATCTGAGGGGGTGGCAATGTGAAGGAGATCATGCAGATACGGAGGTGCGAGATTGCGAATGGCCTTGAACGTTAAGAGAAGTATTTTGAATTTGATACGAAACTTGACCGGAAGCCTGTGGAGCTGTGGCGAGGTGGGTGTAATGCTGTGGAGGGATGGTGTCCTGGTAACAATCCGAGCGGCTGAGTTTTCAACCAGTTGTAACTTGTGAAAGGTCTTTTGGGGAAGACCTAGGAGGAGGGAATTACAATAATCCAACCGAGAGCTAACGAGACTATGAACGAGAATTGCAGCAGCCTGGGGGGTTAGGGAGGGGCGAAGATGGTTGATATTACGGAGAAGGAAATATGGAGACCGGGTGATTTTGGATAATGTTGTTATGGTGCCAATGAGGAGTACCTCAGTTTTATCACTGTTTAGTTTAAGAAAATTTGAAGAGAACCAAGATTTTATTTCTGCCATACAATTGGTAAATACATTCATACATTTGTTTTCTGCAAATTTTTCTTAATCATGATACCATAAAAAGTACAGCATTTCTAGGATAGAATATCCTTTGGATATCTTTGATATCTTATATATCTTTGGATATCTTAGATATCTTTGGATAGTTAGATAGACCACTCCAGATTCACCTGTAAGTGAATGAAAATGATATCAGAAATGCTCATACCTTAGTATCGTTGATTATTAATGACTAATAAATGCACGATAAATGCATTGATATATATGCATGTACTTAACCATTTTGAGCCACCCAACAGAACCTGTTCTTACTTGAGTGCTTTACCCAATGTAAATATGAGGGGGAGAACCAAAGTGTACAACAATTAGTATCTTTGTTTAAAAATTCAAGGAATTAAAAAAGTAATGACAAATGAAAATGGCATAAGTACAGCAAATTTGGTCTATCTGGCCAGAAGATATAATACTTTGTTGCAATAAGATTTCTTTGCATATTCTGTGTATTTTGACCTTGAAAAACCAAAAAATAAAATGATAAATCCAAATTGGACTCCTCATCCAGTTTTTACTTATTTCAGGCTATAATCGGTGCATTCACATGCATCTGCTCTGAATTTGGAGCATCAAGGCCCAGGAAATCTAATACATTTTCATTCTAGCATGAAAACCAGAGCTGCAAGAAGGCCTTCACTTTAAGGTTCACTCACAGTGACATCCTGACCTTTTAACCTAAGCGGCACTTTTCCTTAAATTGTTGTCTCAACACCTGGACCTCTGGACATATTTATATATTGTCGTGGGTCGAATGAACAAACAATTATGAGGGTCTGTTCACAGAAAAATCTACGATTTATTCAACCATATTTGACTGCAGTTCGTTTTTCTGTTGCTATCAGAACCTCAGGTACCACTCTACTCAGAAGATGGACTGTGTGCATGTTAACAGAGTTCAGCTATAAAGCATTACAGTCATATGCAGTATGCAAAAACTACCATAAACTACTTTTTGAGAAGTGCGTTTATGAAAAATAACGGAGAAGGGTGAAAATTGACAGATGGATTATTTGAAATGCAAGAGGTCACAAATATTACGACTAAAGCATTATGAACTGCGTCATGGCCATGTAAAGGGTGCGAGAATGTAACCTGTATCGGTGTAACATTTACTATGTACGGAAATGAGCATACGGAAATGTGACGGCGCTGAGTGAGAGTCCATATGGCTTGATTTCACTCACATTTTACCCTTCTATCCAGCCTACTTAGGCATCAACGGCATAGTTACATCTAACAAGAATAAGCTTCATCATAAGCTTACACAATCATTCATAATAACATTTTTTTTCCAACATAAAATATTAATTAAAATTAACCGAACAACGATCTATCATGTTTTTATCCAAAAAAAAGTCTCATTAAGCATGTCATGGAGACACTGTTTGCGCAGACATAATACACTGATTACTGTATCCCCAGATTCAGATACAGAATAAACTTTGTTTTCTAATAACATTTTTGCAACCTGCTGATGGGAGAGTATTCTTTGAACTTAGCTTGCAACTGGCCCAAAGATGGATTTACTCTAAATATACCTTTATCCCATCTCAACTTGCAACAGAGCTACAACCTAATCACACAAAAGATTATAATTCATAAGGTCAGAGTATGTAGCATTTGTATATTGCACTGACTTTCGAGGACTCTGTTATGCCAATGAATTATTGTAACATCCTACTTCAAACAATTCTCTAATGTTGGGTGATGACCACCGTTCTGGTTCAGAAACAGCCTTGCGTGCATCTCTGAATCATCCAGTTTTCTTACACAAAAAACAGAAAGGCAGAAAGGAAGAAAAAAATCCTCACCTGTGGAACAAACTCAAGGTACCCTGGTGCATTCTCTGTGGTTCTACACGCCTATATATATATATATATATATATATATATATATACATACACACACACACACACACAAATATACATACACATGTATATACAAGTTATAATTTTCCATAAAGGGGAAATTTCAACTCCATTTAGGGTGTACCATATATCTTCCAAATAATTGTAATGAAAGATACAAAAAAGCAGGTTGGAAAATGGATGGATGGATGGATACAAAATATAAAAGGTAAAAGTAAAAGAAGATCCAAAGCAAAATCTGTTTTATTGTTCATAGATAATCAGTAAAGCCAATGCATCCATCAGTAGATGGGTATATCTCTGGGGTATTGGCTGATAATACATCCAGACACATGCTTCCAGGCTGCATCAGCTCTGCTGATGTATAATGTCATTGTGGCTATTACACTTCACTCACCTGCGTGAGTTCTACCAGACGCTCCTTCTCCTTCTGCACTTTCTGTATGATGTCGTCCCTCTGCGAAAGCTCCACGGTCAACTTCTGCACATTCGAATCTGAAGACTTAATGTGGGATTCAGAATGGAATTAAAATTCCAATCAAATTAGACAATCAGAGAATAGTATCTTCGAACCAAACTACATTTTCCACAAAGTAAATATTAGCCTTTTACACCATAATGTATATGATAATCTTTCCTGACAAGTAAACACGAAAACAAACAAAAATATAGTAGAGTTTGCATATGTTACATGTGTTCCTACAGAAGCAGTTTTGTTCAGAGCTTAATGCTTCCCCAAAGCTGCACAATCCAGCTCATTGAACTATATTTTTCATTTTTCATGTAATTTTCAATCATCCATGCTCAAAGGAATCCTACAATCATCCTACCTGCTTCATGTTCCTCTGATCAAAAGTTATTCGTCAGCCTTGCGGAAATGTGGGTGGAGACAGAAACCTTAAAATGCACTTAAAGTTCTAACAAGACCATACATATCTACATCTAAAAGCTCTATGGACTGGACTGCAGATGTTGCCCTAGTGTAGGAGGAGGGTTCAGGCCAACTTATTCCCAGACAAAAGCTTCCATATTTAATGCTATTACGATTCATATTTGTGGAAACACTTATACAATGTTTAGAATATTAATGAAGCTAAGTATTACTAAAAATCTATTTAGTGTTTACTGTAATTAATGTCAGCCCTGTGCCTCATGTACTGTACAAAATGTATTACAATGTCACCTTAGCTATTTGGAATTCAATCTGCAACCTTGCAATAATCAGTGAATACCTGAATAAAACATTTGTAATACTACAAACACAGAGGAATCACAATTAGAAAAGACCAATTGCTATTTAGTTGAAAACAGATACTTAAATACAAATGAATACTCAACTCAACATAATGATGGCAATATATGAAGAATCTCCATTTTTATAATATACTACATTATATTTCAATCAAAATGCTAAACCCAAAATATACATTGTATGCATCTAATAGCAAATTAACTACACCATCTGTAGAATTCGTTCATAAAAGTAACTTATGCAGAAGATACTGCTGAATATAATTCTGAGAGTGATACACATTTCCTATGAAAGGTGACATCAAGAAACTGCATATTAGGATCTAAGCAGAGGGAAAGTTTAGCACCAGGAAATTTCCAGGTTCCGAAGGGAGACATTTGCAGCATGAAAGGCAGATGTTTGGCACAATGAACAATGAATCCAGCAACAGAATAATACATGATAATGTGTTACAAGACATCATGGAATGTATCATGTGGGTGGTTAGTACAGTAGGAAAGAAGGCCAGAAATGGACACTGAGCTTTATTAGACAATTCAGAAATTCCAAAAAACACTAGTAAAAATGATGATAATAATAATGATAATAATAATAATAGGAATGGAAAAAACATTATATCACAGAACTCAAGGAAGATGAAATCTGATGACCTTAGCCAGCATGTTACAATCACACCAAGTATAATTGTACAGTTGCATGCAGGCGCTGGCAGCACCCCTGAAAGCACTAACATCGAGCAGCGGAGCCCCCTACCTGTTTGTCCCTCTCCACGGAGCTCAGAGTGTTCTCCAGCTCCTCCAGGTCCTGCTTCAGGCTGCAGCACTCCGCCTCCAGCCGGTGCTTCTGCGCCGCCAGCTGAGCCACGCAGCCCTCCTCCTCCTCCAGCCGCTCGCTCAGGCCGGCCACCTGGTCCTCCAACTCCCGTCTGGCCTTGGCCAGCTGGGAGCAGCGTTCTTCCATATCCTGCAGGCTCTCCTGCTCCTGGAGGGTCAGTGGGGTGGGGTGGGGTGGGGGGGCTCGCTTTAATAGATGGAGGGCTGCGATCAGTTGCCCTCCCCCTCAGAATATATGGCTGCAGGATTCGTACAGACACACACCGAAATGAAATTTTGCTCATTTTAGCAGAGTTGGTCAAATGCAGCTGAGGCAGAGCTTTAACTAAATCTTTCTCATCCACCCCGGGATTCTCCAGGGCAAAAAAAAAAAAAAAAAAAAAAAAAAACAGGCACGTACAGTCACAGACTGTTCCCATCTATATCCCTGTAAAGTTAATTATACACTGCAAATAAAAATAGAAGTACCCGATAGTACAGTTATCAGCATCAGTTATTACACGCTGACTCATGAATGAATGTAAAAATGCTTCAGGAGGCCATTTGTGCTTGCTTTGCAAAATGCCTCATCTGGTAAGAATCTCAGCTGTTTGGTGCCCCCAGAAGTATGTGCTAATAATCATTATGAATCTAGCCTGGGCAAGCTGTGTAAAGACTGGTATTTAATGAAAGTCCTTAGTTCGTATACTTTCAGTAATATGCCTGCATTGAGATATTTCTCTCCACCTCTTAATATATCCTTTTCTTTCATCCCTTCGCTCTCCTATTTTTATTTAGATTTTTTTTTATATCAATATC
>JAODKK010000093.1:16393294-16406436 GCA_026774405.1 Petrocephalus microphthalmus | reverse complement strand
CAAATAACCATAATGACGCAGTCTCCATGCTACAATAATAATGACAGAAGCAAAGTTTTTCACTGTGGGGACATATCGTTATAAGTACAATTTGACTGTATTATACGTGTTCCCTTCAAAAATTTTATATTTATTGTCCCCCCCAACTGTTAAATGAAATTTACGCCCATGGCTGCATCAGTAGAATCTGATCATTGTTCCCCACATACAGGTTTTTGATGCACTACAGCCTCTTTCTTGCACATGGTACCCTGATGTTATTAATCTGGTTAACTTAATTATTATGTTATTAGTCTTGTTAACTTAATCTTGTGTGCTATTATATGTGCATTCTTCTGTTAATCTGTAATTCCTATTGGATGCTTAGTATTACACTTAAATGGCCTGTGAAGTTTCTCTCCATCTAATTTTTTTTTGTCTTGTATGTCTTGTTTGGCACCGGACAGCAAACAATTCTAGTTTGTTCATACATACTGGCAATGAATTGAGTTCTGAGTTAACTAAATAGGTTAACTCTGGATTTTATAGGATCTAATGTTCATGCATTTTAAAAATGGCGTTAAGGAAAAATCAGGCAACAGGAAGTGGCTTAAGGAATACTTTGACTGCTTTGTCAACAGTTACATTTGGGTAGCTATGTGTATGCAGGGATTACAGTTTCTGAAGTTTCTTCCTGAAACACTGGCTACCTCTGTAGTAATACATTTCCAATCTGGAACTGTCAGCAGAAAGACGAGCATCACCAACAAGATGGGTTATTCTAGAGATCAGAGGTGGACATTTCAGGTCCAGAAAGTAAAAATCCAGACCAGGATTTAGTTTCAACCTACTAGTTGAGCATAAAGAATCCCAGTCACATAGTACTCAGCTGGTTGGTTGAAACAGAATCATGTTCTGGATTTTTACTTTCTGGACCTGAAATGTCCACCTCTGCTTAAGATACATAATTTTCCCAGACAGCACAGTACCACCATCATGTCACAGCAGCATTAAGGACTTAAACATGGGATTACCATGTTTTCTGTATTGTAAAAGTTTCCTGGAAGACAGATAAATAGACTATACTAAAGCACATAAGATAAAATTTGAAACTTTCCATAATGGTAATGGAAAATCCTGTACTACCTCTTTAAAAAGATGTCTCCAGACAATAAGCCCAAATCTGAATAACAATTAGTATGGCCCAAGAAAATTGTATCAATTTTCAGTGACTTTGGGGATACTGTAAACTCAAAGAGTAATATGAAAATTGAATCCATAATTCTAGTTATATGTGGTATATGATGATGTTAAGAAAATATGGCTATGACGACACCCACTGGAGGTTTTAGCACATTGGAAAAAAAGGAGGATAAAAATATTTTTAAATGGACATACACACAATAGTATGTTTGCAGAAAAATTTTGGTTTCAAATGTTTTCTGTTCAGGGATCTCACTTTACAATAAAGACAGTAAAAGAACAAAGACGTGCATATGTCATCTGCAATCCAACAACATTTAAAAACATTTGCAGGTTGTGACATGAAACTTGCCATATGATACACTACAGAATAAATTCTAAATCAGGAGGTGTACCTGGAAATCTCTGCATGTCGATTTGAACTACAGCTCTATACCATAAATTAAAACTGTTGTGCCTCCAGGCAAAGAAATTAATATCACTGTCACAACATCGGTATGGTTCCATTGGCATTTTTTTAACTCACAGCAGTCTCTTAGCTTATAAACACATTAATGACTTTTTTTTACCCAGAGACGACCATTACTTATGTAGCGCAACATTTCAGAAGGAAGCTTACACAGCAGAAATGTCCTCCATGGAGATCCGTACAGTATTCCAAGTACAGTCTTATCCGGACCTCCAATATACGGGCACCTCCCTTTACCAGGCAGCTCTAGGCACGCGCATGTGCAAATGAATTTTATGCAACCAGCAGCTGTTGTTACGAGCCCCAGTCTAGGGTTGGGCCGTAACAGAGTGAAAGGGAAAGGGGACGTGGCGTAAGGGAAGGATAGGGTGCGATGGACAAGGGAACACACGTGGACAAAGGGTTTTTTTTCCTTATATATTTATCTCTTAAATATACAAATAAACAATAAACAAAAAACTCAGCTTCTGAATGCAATCCAAAAGTAACTTACCTAAGTGCAGAGAAAACAAACACACAACAACAAATTCTACGCCTTACTCCCTATCCAAACAACAGCATACAACACAAGCTCGCAAAACAAAAATTGCAGTCACTCCCGCCTATGCACCTGACACACACACACACAGAGCATACACAGAGATCAAAGCGTCAAAGTCCGAGGGGTGCCTGAAGACGCTAACCAAAAACCAGGCGAGAGTTCAAAACCAAATAGAACACAAACCAAAGCGAAAGTACAGACAAGGGCATAGCGAAAATCATGTAAGAATAAAACGGGATGATTCGCTAGCTCAGGCTGAAATAACATCGTATTATTGTACAAGCTTTGCACCTCATAAATATCATGTAGTTTGTATGTGTACACATATACGCCGTACTGTACTGTTCATGTTCTAAGTTACGGCATTTCTTACTTACGGCCACCCCTTGGTTCCATTCTGCCCGGATAAGGGAGGTTTGACTGTAAATATTTTTTGTGCATATTTATACATATAATATATATAAACAAGACATCATAAAGTCATGTTTATTTATTAAAAATGAATCACTATTATTATCCTGAAATGATCTGTAGTGAAATTATAATAATCTGAACTATATCATATACTTTATACTTTAACTGAACAATATGTCTGCCTACTCTCCTCTGTAAATAATAATGTTCTTGTCTGTTTCATGGATCTTGATCTCATAGAGCATACTGGGTGGAAGGAGCTTCACCAAGCTGTCCCAGATGTACACAGCCACATTTTCTGTTGTGCTAAACCGCAAAATACAAAATAATATTTAAGGAGCAACAAATGCAGGATGAAAAACCATTTTACTCCATAAAGCTCAAATTCTTTCACAAACCTGACCACATTTTCAAAGTATGGCACGTCCTTATCCAGGTTTTTGTGATCAAGTGGTATTATGACAGCTTCCTGAGGTGAGAGGGTAGGTCCAAAGAGGATTTCCAAAAATCAGGAGACTTTTACACAACACACATTGCATAACTAGCATCAACAGTACATAATAAATCAAAGAAACTTGCTTAAACATCAAAGTAAATAATAAGGACGTTATTTTATTTATAAAGCACATTTTAAAGCAACTGAGGTTGACCAAAGTGCTGTACAAGACTAGATAATTCATAAGACACAATATGTGCAGAAATGTATAAAATGGACAAAGAAAAACCAAATTATTTATAGGCAGATAAAAACAAATGGGTTTTCAGTCTGGTTTTAAAAAGCACAATTGATGAAGCAGATCTAACATCCAGAGGTAATGAGTTCAATAACTTGGGAGCATATCATAAAACAAAAAATTTAAATGAATTTCATGAATCTAAAATGAGTACATGAGTTTATAAAACACTTGTTCCTACTCCCAAGGAATGGAGACCCCGAATTTGTTAGCCACTTTCTCTTATTTCCATTGATAACAAAAAAGGTTGGGACTATCTATGTGGTAACAGTAACAGTAGTGCCATACCTCAATGTAGTGCTTCAGGTCTGTCAGATTAAATACCATACCAGTCATGTGATCAATCTAAACAGAAAATATAGTTGATTATTTAAATGGATACAATATAGAAAAAATGCACCCTATTGAACATAAATTAAAATACTGTATAGGGGTACAAACAGGAGGAGGGCAGAGTGGCTGCAGAGTACCTTTCTTAATACAACACAACACCAAATTAATGCAAATATAATAAACCATTTCATCTTAGTAAAACATGCATAAACTACCATGGTAGAGTGATAAGGTTTAGAGTAAGAACGATTCTTACTTTTCCACGTAGTGTCACTTCAACTGTAAAGGAAAAAGAAAAACATTGTTACTTAATACATTCATTTAAACTAAAAGCACTTCCATGACTCCAGGCTTAATAGATCAAATGGATACTACTCCATAATCAAATACATAAAAAATGAGTACCCTAGCTGACCTTTATAGTTATGTCCATGACCGTGGGGGTTATTGCACTTTCCAAAAATCTTTTTGTTCTCTTCATCACTCAGTGATTTACTGGGATGAAACAAAATGAGAAAACATAATATATCGTGTGAGGCTTAACCATCTAAATAGCAGTTTATATGGTACAATATTCTTTAAGATATTTTTGAAAATTCTACATTTTATACGCTAAAAACCAAGAAAAATAAATCACAAAAATATTTTGCAGTACTGGGGAAACTTAAAAAAAAACTTATTGAAAATAATTTTATAACTCGGCGAACCTGAGGCATTTTTATGGCTGTTTTCTCAACCTTCAATTTAACCACAGTAAAGTCCATCTATCTAAAAAAAACACGCATTCATATGAGTATGTCATATCAAAATCTAACTAGTTAGTTTAAATATGATACTTTGCATATAATTACCTATAGAATGAATCCTTTGTCCCTTCTAAAACAGACTATTAGAGCTAAATTAGTGATAACATTTACATTCACAAATTTAGCAGCGTAGAAGGTAATTGGCACATTGCAACTGTTCATGCTGCCAATGAGTCCGCTAGGCTGAGCTTCCAATCAATGCCAAGGTACAAATTTAAGCAGGAACTGCACAACAGATAAAACCAATCAAGGAATCAATCTCACACAGATGCCCGTAACGTGCAGCAAATTTATCATCATAACGTTCAGATGTCTGATGTCTAATCTAATGACTTCTGCATGCATTAAATGAGAGCTGTGGGTTGGGTCAGGGTTATGATAGCAACACGTCGTTTCCGTACTTGTGCAGTCGATGGCAAGCGCTGACGCTCTCCACTCGGGTTATGTATCCGACGCGCTCTTTCACGCCGCTCGTCTGATGCTCGCCTTCCATTTCACAGCCGCGACTGGGAGGAAAGCGTGCAAAGACCGCGTCGGTCGTTAGCCAGCCTAGCAGTTAGCATAGTCACGTGGGTATCACGTGGCCGCGGAGTACCTTCGCACGTCACTTCATGCGATTTCCCGAAAATGAGAACTCGTTAGACGCCTGTTATACATTACACATGTTACGCAGATACTTATAAAAGCACTGACTAACAGCTGGGCGGCTCCTTTGCTGTTAACGTTCCCTGCCCGGGCTTCCAGGCTGGTCGAGAAGCACAGGGAAGCTTTCTCTGCAGCGCCAGATGCTTGAAAATGCGTTTTGCACCGGTCTCTTAATTACTAATCAATTAAAACTGAATAACTGATATATACTGCTCAACATACACAAACGAAAACCTGGACAAAATGATTATTTCCATATACACTCAACACGTACATGGTATTTAATTATAGAAATTACTTTAACAGAATATACAGCTGTAGCACCAAGCTCCCAAATAGTGATATAAGAACTAAATATTAACGCAAGAATGGTCTTGAAACCGTATAAACCTTATACGAGATACATTAATTAATAATGAAACGTTTTTAAAATTCACAATTTGAGTTATGGTTAGTAAGTAGTTGTTATACCGCAGATACAGATACACCTCAGGGCTACTCACGCTTTCTGTCTCTCATGCTCACGCAAGAATCTTACTCTAAATCTATACTATTCCACTATATATAAACCTAAAATTACCTACATCAAAAGCGTTGGGGGTAGTTTGCAAACCCTACAAGGTAAAAAAAAAAAAAAAAAAAAAACGTTGCACATACATGTAAATGAGGGTGCAGACTGGACTCCAATTGAAAATCCCGCGCCAGCCAGCTGACCAAAGTTAGCGACTTTGACACGTACGACAAAATATAAAAACTGATCAGAAATAATTGTATTTTATTTCACACAGCACTGACAGGTGTTTAGATGTATCGAAACGATTTTTGAGATTGGAAACTGCCATCTCTCCAGATCACCGCAGCATTCCCCTCACCCGAGCTCTCCGGGCCACGTACTGTCCGGGGCGCCCCTTAAAAGAGCTGCACCGCTCCTACAGCAGGGCGCCTCCATTCAGCGCACGGCACCGGGCAATTTCCAGCAGTTAAAAAAATATGAAATGTAGTTCTTTAAGTGTAATCGCGTGTATCATCTATTACATTCGTGTGGCTCTGAGAAAAAAACGATAAAATGTACTTAAAGTAATCCAAGCATCAGTTGGATACTGACGATACTGTTCCTCTTTTCATTGCAATGTGCTTATCATAATCCTTACCCGGATAAGCCTGCTTTCAGCAGATGAAAGCCGACCTTCCATCAAATAAAAAAGCCAGAGAATTAAACTGAACTTAGCAGGATGCCATGTTAAGGTTTATTTTTTTATATATTACTTTAATTGCAACTTGTATCCCATTGTGTATTTACAATGCTACCATCACATTTAGCAAAATGTGTAGTTGTGTAGATAAACACTCAGTAGCCAATTTAAGTACACATCACTAGTACACTTCAAAATAATAGTTATTATCATAACGTCACGTCAACTAGATACCCCTCTTTAACTGTCATACGATTTTGATATAGAACTCAAGATTATAAGCTGCTTTTAAAAATTAAAGTGGTCTATTGTCTTGACTACTTCTGAGTTTTGTTGGAGTTTTCGACGTTAACTCATGTCTTAAGCTATACAGTAAGTTGAAAACGCACGGCTTTTGATAATGGACTACAAGTCCGGGCGAGCTAAGTGCAGCTACGAAGTCAAGCGTAGTGAACTGGGACGCATTAAGTTCCTCTGTTGAGAAACAAAGACAGTGAGGTGAGTCATTTTTTCGTCAAGTAGTGGTTTTGAATTTGTGTTGATAAACGTTAAGATGATATCATAGCTTGCTGGCATCATGAAAAGGAAAAAAAATCAGCACAGTGACAGTGCTCTGTCAATGTGACTGCATTACCACGGCGTTTTCCTTAATCTCTCATCTTGTTGAGTCTTTACCTGAAAAGTGTCAAATGATAAACTTGCTTAATAACCCACTGAGGCCTTTCAGGAGTATTTCAGTCGGTGGGTATGTATTTAGATTAAAAATACAGATTTATATTTAAAAATACAGATTCACTAAATGCATGTAACAATACTGGAATGAAAAATGTTTGCCTTCGAACAACATGTTAGTTTGCATTCTAGTTAGTGTGTTTGTATATTTAAGCTACTAAGGTATGTTTGGATGTTCAGGTGTACTTACATGCTGCTTATGAATGCTTTATAAATGCATTATGAAGGCACAAAGACTGTTATATGAATGCATAATACATGCAGTTAATGTAAAGTGTTACCCATATTATGTTGTTACCTTAGAATGATCTTCAGTGTCCCTCACAGAAATACTTTTATCTATGTTTTATCTATATATATTACATATATAACTTATAACCTACCAAACCTGAAACTATTGTTATCTATATAGAAGCCTACAATGCACATAGCTACTGTAGCTATATGGGTAAAACCTATTAATACAAGATAATGGCCAGCTCTCAACTGCAAGAATCAGCACCATCTGGACATGTGGGCAGAAAAAGAGCATTGGTGGTCAGAACGTGCATTGATGCATTAATAGACAAGGATAACACATAGAAATATGCACAGCAGCTCCAACAGCCATAATTACAGTGTATTATGTATTATGTTGTTGGTTAGCTAAACTGAAGTAATAAGACTTCAGTTGAGATTTGAAGACAGACTGATTCAACATCCGAAACACAGGCTGGCAAACCAGAATGATGTACCACCAACTGTCACTTTATTTATAAGTGGAACGACAAGGAAACCTAAATTCTGTGATCTGAGTGGACGATGTTGTTCGTAAACTAAGTAATTCTGTCAGGTAGGCGGGTGCTAGACCTTTAAGTTTCTGATATGTAAGTACTGTAGCAGAACTTTGAAGTTGGTCCTGAACCTAACAGGAACTAAGAGCAGGGAACTATCTGTTTAAACTTCCTGCTGCAATTGAGCTGCTGCATTTTGAATACCTATGATAAAGTTCATTTGATAAATTATGCAGAGGAATACATTGTGAAAATTAAATACAATAATAAGAAAGTACTTGTAAAGTACTTGTTCATTATTATACAGTTCTGTACAGTACTGTACTCTCACTCTCTCTGTCAGGAACAGGACCAGACAGGGACCAATCCTGACAAAAATACAATGTTGAGACAATGGATGTTTTATTTAGATCAACTTTACGTATGTAATTTAAATTTCGGAGTTATAACAATGGTTGTTTTCAAGTAGAGTTTACTCTAATTTTTAAGGCAGCACGTGTACTTTTGTTTCTAAGTTTAACAAACCAGAAATATTTTGCAGTGTACTGGGCAAGAGCCATTTTTGCTTCAAGGGTGCAAAGTCTTGCATTTAGAAAAGACTATTTGCACACCATCGTTGTACTGAGCTGTAACATTTTATCATTTCCTGGTCCTTAAACAAGGCTAGATATTCTTCTGCAACCTCTGTCAATAACAAGGTGTTTTCAGCCATAGAAATGCCATTCATTGTATAAACTCTAATATTTGAAAAGCCGAGGAATGTGAGTGTTATAGGAACCACTATGTGTGCTACTGACAATCACGCCGCATTGCTTAGATCGGTCGCCCTGGCTAATGCTTAGTTGAACAGTAAGTGAACTTCTTGACCCTGCCTGTGTGCTGCATGTATTCAGTTACAGCCACATGGTTTGCTGTGTGGAGGAAGGGACTGTTTGCATTAGCAAGCAGGTGTGCTTAATAAACTAGCCAGTGAGTGTGCATCTAGAGAGACGACCAGTAACAGGGCAGTTTATTGTTCATGCTCATCTGTGCCCCTCCATGAGAAAATTATTCCCCAGGCTTGCAATCTGTAATGTTTTCCGTAGATTTTCACGTGCAAGTTTTAATTCCATTTAGTAATTATATCCCCAGATTCTTCTGGCAGATAGCTGTAAACTGCAGGCCAGTTGCGGTAGGAGCGGTGCACCTCACACAGTGCTTACAGCATACACTAAAATGTGTCCTGGAAAATAATATAAGATGCCCAGGTCAATGTATAATGATTTATTAATATTCTGAGTCCTTTAGAGAATTTGATATACAGAAAGTATTATATCAACATAACATGTTAGACGTTATAAATTTAAGGCTAATAAGATAAATCAATTTGTATTTTGTGTAAGATCAAGTCTTTCCCCACTGTTAACTAAGTCCAGTTAATTACAAATACAGATTTATGTCCTTATTGCTCAACAGACAATTCAGGTTAACATAGTACTAATGGCAATTCCATCCCACAACCGCTCGGAACATGACACACTTGTGTTATCTCTTTAATCCAAATAAATCTTGCTTAGATTTAAAAAGAAGCCGTCCAAGATGATGGCCAGTGGCTGGCAGGACCATCTAGGTAAGTCTAAGCTGAGTGTCTCCTGAGTAGATGTGCCTCTCATCCCCTACAGCCATCAAATATGGGCAACAGTAAAAGCAGTGCTCTGTCCAAAGAACTCCTGGAGGACCTGAAGCTGAACACCAGGTACAGCGAGGAGGAGCTGTGTGCCTGGTACCAGCTATTCTTGAAGGAGTGCCCAAGTGGCAGGATCAGCAGGGAGCGGTTTGAGGACATCTACGCCAGCTTCTTTCCCGACGCCGACCCAAAAGCTTACGCACAGCATGTCTTCAGGAGCTTCGACTCCAACAGTGACGGTACTCTGGATTTCAAGGAATACATCGTAGCGCTGCATCTGACGTCGTCGGGCCAGACGATGCAGAAGCTGGAGTGGGCCTTTGCGCTTTATGATGTTGATAGGAATGGCAACATAAGCAAAGACGAAATCCAGGAAATTGTGAAGGTACGTGTAAAGATGTCATAATATCAGTGTGCTTTGCATTTAAATGTACTGGACATTTCAACCAGTACTGTGTTTTGCAAACATAAATAACTGATAAATGCAATGTGAATTTATGGTAGATTACAAATATAATTGTAGTTTTCTTTCTAAGGTAAATTTTTAAAAAGTTTTAAAATATATGCTGTTTTCAAAAGTCAATATTCAATATGATATCTGAAGAAGATCAGAGGAACCTTCCAGATGAAGAGAACACACCGGAAAAAAGAGCAGATAAGATATGGGATTTATTTGGAAAAAAAGAAAACGGTAAGCTGCTTTTCATCATAACACTTTAAAAAAGTAAATTTACACCATAAGGCAAGAGTAGGCAGCTGCCTGGGGCCCCTGAAAATTAGGGGCCGAGGATCATTTAAATTATATCAACGTGTAAACGTGTTATTAGCATTATTCGCATTAACATATGCAAAACTTCAAGACTAATCTCAGGAGCAGAGTAAGACAGCTTAGGACCACAGCAAAGAAGGGATCAGTTGAACTTGTAAAATTTGGCTGATTGAGCTGCCGACAGGGCGGCATGGTGGTGTGGTGGTTGGCACTGTCACCTCACACCTCTGGGACCGGGGTTCGAATCCTGCCCAGTTCCATGTTTGTGGAGTTTGCATGTTTTCCCCGTGCCGTTGTGGGGTTTCCTCCGGGTACTCCGGTTTCCCCCCACAGTCCAAAAACATGCTGAGATTAATTGGAGTTCCTAAATTGCCCGTAGGTGTGTATGTGTGAGTGAATGGTGTGTGAGTGTGCCCTGCGATGGGCTGGCCCTCCATCCTGGGTTGTTCCCCGCCTCGTGCCCATAGTTTCCTGGACAGGCTCCGGACCAGAGCGGAGGACATTTCAATCCCCCGCTGGAGGTTTGAGAGGTTAGTGCTACCCACTGTGCAATCCTGCCAAAATTATTCAAATTTTTCTTTCTCTCAAAAACTCTGAATCCTTGTCTCTATAAGGATAAAGAGTACTCAGATGACAGGAAAATGATCTGCCAAAAAGGTGTGATTTATGGTTAAAATATATAGGCATTTATTACATTGTAGTCCTGCTCCACCAAATTGGGGGACTGAATCCTGCCCCTGGCTATAAGTGTGTAGAGTTTGCCTGTTTTTCCCATATTGAGGGTGTTCCTCTCGGCTTACCAATTTCTTTCTACGGTCTCAAAACATGAGATTAGGCATGTGAGCATGTTCTGTCCTCGTTATTATGTCCACATTGTGCCACATTTTTCCTGGTTCACAGAAACCCTTTACTAGACAAACAGAAGTTGGGTGGATGGAAATATTACACATTGATAGAATTAAGCAATGGTAAATTTGAAGTTTGTAATTAGGAAGTTATATGATTTGAATTTGTATGCACTTTGTCTTCCCAGATAAAATATCCGAAGGTGAATTTATTCAGGGAGTCTTGGACAATAAGGAAATCCTAAGGCTGATCCAGTTTGACAAGCCACAGAAGGTCCAAGAGAGGCTAAAGGAGAAGCAGCAATAGTTTCTGGAAACATTGTTTTAAGTGCTATAGTAGTATATGGTAGGATATTTTTGCTATGGTTTACCTTTGGACTGTTTATATACTTTACTTTACTTTACTTTACTTTACATACTTTACTGATCTGTTCATCCTCTCACTTCTTAGATGAACTACTTAATAATCCAGAACTCTATGAACTCTCTGATCTTATCAATAAACATTCTGCCACTCTCGCAAGCTTCCATTCATCCTCTTTTGAAGTGCTGTTTGAGGCTTTATCTAATTTCTGTTGCCATTGCTTTTAGACTTCCTGTTACCTTTCCTTACATATTTTCTACTATCCATGAAACAAAAACAACGACGAATGCACAATTCAAAAACATGATATAGTATGAAAAAATAACCAATGATTAGTGATGAACACCAGTCCCCAGCAATACATAAGGTTCAGCAAAAGGTTAAAAAAGAGGACTCCCTCAATTTGTTCCAATTTCTAGAATTTCCCCCTGAATAATAAGGACCCCACGAGAAAGGTCAGCTGTGATTTACGTGTCACTGCAACCTTATACTGCACTGTTTTTGCAGATTTAGTCTGAGTGGAAATTTAAAGCCGTGCAGCTGATGCAGTCTAGCGAGCGGTAGTAATGACATCGCTAAGCAGCATTAGCAAACATGACAGAACCCCTACTACTAAAAGCAGAATAATCAAAAATCATATTTCGTTGTAATAAGATGTCATACATCCAAGAAGTTAAACTGGTCAGTACCTTTCTCTTTAATTTCATATGATATTTTTAAATAAAATTTTGTTAGCTTTTTTTTTAATAAAAGTCTCGATGTTAATGATAATGATGTAAAAGCCTTCACGTATACAGAATTCCTTACTTGTTCCAAACTTTGTATCTAAAAGCACAAACTTTGTAATTAGAACTAGGTTATTTCCTTGCACAGCTGGATCACTACTGGAATGACTATTTAAACAATTACCCAAGAGAAATCATCACTTTCTGATAAAATCTCCATTTCCATTGCTTTCAGTGCCATCTATGACCTAATTCCAGCTGTAATAGTGGTAAAAATTATCGAATCTACTGCTTTCTAAGACTAAATGTACCTTGGCATCCTTAATGACTATTTGGACTGCCCCACGATTTTCCTGTCCAATCTAAATGTTTCCCAGAAAAGATTTTTTATCTTCATAGATATGAAATATGGTATAATTGTCTAACAAGACTAAATCCAACACAGAACAATTTCTTAGAAATGTAGCTAACCATCACATTGAACATGTATATAGTACATTATGATACATAAAATATAATGTATATGACACATCACATTTATTTTGCAGAAATGTACCTGAGTCCTCTATACACAGTAAATAATAATTACAATACATATTCTTCTATAGAATGCCTCATGGACTTGGTAATGGTAATCCAAATTATAAGAATGTTTAGACATTAACTGAGTCAGGAATGTGCATTAAGTAAACTATAAAGTATACCAATCAAAAGGTTTCTAAAAACTCAGTACATTAGTTTTCCCTGGGGAGATCTTTTTTTTCCTTATCATTCTTTATATAGTTCATTCTGATAAATCAGGGGTCTCAAACTCACGGCCCGCGGGCCATTTGCGGCCCTCAGTACAATATTTTGTGGCCCGCACCAACGGCCAGCCTTCGCAAAAGCAATGAATGGATCGCGATGTAAAATTTGATTTTGAATCGCAATAAAAATCGCATTAGTAAAAAA
>JAODKK010000093.1:16361255-16373885 GCA_026774405.1 Petrocephalus microphthalmus | reverse complement strand
ACTACATAACAAGATGCCAGTCAAGGAAATAACTACAAACCCCATGGAGTGACCAGCCTTGGTGTCTTAGTAGCTGTAAGCCATTAAAATTTAAGGATGGTCACCTCAATTTTCTTTGAAAACTGTTTCCTCAGCAGAGGCAGCAAGTTGTGGGGTGGAGGGTGAGGAAAGGAAGAAAATATATTATAAATTATACAACTGATGATTTGTCCTAATTTTTTTGTATTTATGCCATTATAATAAAAGTTGTATTGCATGTTGGATTTTTGGAAAAGCCAAATGTGCCATACATTTTGGTTGGTTATTGAATAATAAAATAAAAACATCAAACTTTTTTCCCCCCACACATAAATTTTCCTTGTAAATAAATGCTGTCATTTGCAGTCATCTCAATTTTATTAACCCTGCAAGAATATGCACTGTATGTAGACTGGTAGGATATTTCACTTTAGACAGCATTTCAATTTCAGCTAGCTTACATGCTGCTAGCTAAAAACAGCCCAACTCAGTTCAATTGACATGACAAATTCCACCACCTTAAATTACACTAATGGCTAAAATTTGCACTTGCAATTTTTAGAGATTGCAGAACTTTATTCAGCTGTTGCTCCAGTTATTTTTTTAACTGTCCAGTGTATGATATTTCTGAAATCATACAGCACTCCATCTGCATCGGAACAATAGCCTATCAGAGCCACTCACTATCAAACACAGGCCAATCATGGTATGGCCAGACTATTAGAGGGTTTATTTTTTCGAGATTGCTTGCAGTCATGTGCAGGCTGGGGGGCTGGGAGGGGGGTGCAGCAGAGGGAGGCCGAGCTTGATTCAGGGGAAGCAGTGCCCCCCCCTAGGCCACCACATAGCTCCGCCCCTGGTCATGGTCTATGTTATTTATTATGTGGAGGGCAGGAGAAGAGTAATCATGGATCATTTTACATACTGCTGAAATTCGCTTTTTGAATCTGGGTGGAAACAGTTATGGTTTCAGAGGATATTCCTCACTAAACTCACAGCAGGCACTGATACGCAGTCACAACCATTGTCACTCCAGTTATATCATAACGATAACATTATATATGTTATAACCACCAACCCATGACAGAGTGCACACACCATTCACACCTACAGATAATTTGGTAACTCTGTTTCCTCAAACAGAAGAAAACCCACAATGACATGGCAAGAACATACAAACCCTGGTCTCCAGAAGTGTGGGGCACCAGGGCCCCCATGCTGCCCCATGGCCCTCACAAAAAATATAAATTTTACACTTTTCATTGGCAGAATCTCAGTTAAACTACAACCATCACTGTTATTGCTGTATATTTTTATATATATTTTTTTTCTAAAACCAGCTTAAATTGTTTTGTCATATAATGTTTTTATGGCATGGAGAGGGGGAGAACGATGGTGCAGTGGTTAACACTGCTCCCTCATACCGCCGGGACCAGGGTTTGAGTCACCATCATGGCTCTGCATGTGTGGAGTTTGCTTGTTCGTCCCATGTTATTGTCCGGTTTCCTCTGGGTATTCTGCTTTCCCCCCACAGTCCAAACAGATGCATTTTTATATGAAACCAGCTTAAATTGCTATTGTTATATTGCCTGTAGGTGTGAATTATGAGTGAGTGTGCCGTGCAATGGGTTGGTGCCCCATTCTGGATTATTCCCTGCCTTGTGCTCGTAGCATCCGGGATAGGCTCCACCCCCATGACCCTAAACAGTACAAGTGCTTACAGATGATGGATGGATGCCATTGAGAAGATCAACATGTATGAACTGTAAAAGTCTATAAAACGGTTTATAAAGAAAATCATATTGTAGGTAACACTAACAGTACTAAGTGGGAAATTTAATTTTCTAAAGGACATCAATCCTTTAAACCACTAACCTGCTAACTAACTAGCTAATTTCAAATTGTTTGGGATAACATTCTGGTTGAAGTTTGTGAAAATGTGTATGTAGATCTAAATGGATAGAACAGTTAACACATTTAGCACTTGTGAAGGAACTGCTTAGATCCTAAGCTGGGGTGTACCTCCCAAAAGCACAGTTAAGGTAAAAATGCATTGTACTGTACAAGATAAAAGATCAACTAAAAATACTTTATACTATAAACCTTAAATCAGACAGATGTATAACTGAGTTTATTCACTGTCAAAAATATAGATGCAGAGAGACAGTTTTTACTAAATAAAGGATGCTGAGGATGACAAAAGAGGACAGACCGCTGCAGCTGAATACAAAGAGGCAGAAATATTCTCAAGGAGACAATGAACCTCAGAATTTTGAGTCTGGCTGCAATTTTCAGCAGATTAATGGCAGTCAATGGGGATGCGGAGTGGGGGCATTTCAGGGTGAAATAATAAAGACAATGCTGGGACAGAGCAGGCTTAGAGTTCAAAGAGTTTGCTGAATCTCTCCTTCTCCGTATACACCATATGGGTTATGTCATGGGAATCATTAAGAAATGTAGCAGTTTCCCTCCTACATGATATTGGACCTGAAACCCATAAATACTCAAGTACAAAATGTACAAAATACTGTTATTCATTTATCTTAGTAACACAATATGTACAACCAGTCTTGTAACATATAATAAACGACATCTCCTGTTCTTTGTTGCGGTATAACATAACTCATTGTTTCATGTCACCTATGTGCCTGGTACAAACCATCAGATAATGTATTTAGCCACATGATTATGTAGAAACATACTTTGCACCATGACATGTAATGGTCTGTTTGTGATGGCATATGGCCGTGTTTATAAACATAGTTCAGTTCTGAATCAGAACTGAATCATAAATTATTATATACTATTTATTATATACTGCAACACTCTCTGTCCTGCTGCTACTATTGTTTGCAAAATTATTCATTCGTTGATTCATTGCTATCTCAATTCTAATATTTTTTGCACACTTCTTTCTGTTACTGCTTTTGTCGACTGCACTGTATATTATCGTGTCCTGCACTTGTGTATTCTTGTGTTATTGATGTTTTTCTTCTTTCTGTTGCGCCATGGTCCTGGAGGAATAATGTTTCGCTTCACTGGGTACTGTGTATATGGCTGAAATAACAATAAACCTACTTAACTTGGCCTGACTTGAAGAGAATTATATGTTTCGTACATGTGCCACAAAGATCCTAAAAAAACTACATGGACCATCAGGAATAGTCACTCTCTTACGCCTGCGCAATACGGCCTTTCCTAGTAGCTGATGCAAGAGAGTGGAACGGCAAACGAAGAAAGAGGGACATCAACGCGGCTGAAAGTTAACACGCAAGAAACGCCTGATATATCCAAGCAAAAATGTCGGGAGACGAGGTAATGTTTACTTAATTTAATCCGTTAGTGGGAGAGAGAAAGATGGGAAAGAAAGGGGAAATTCCTTATTCAGAAGTTTAGCCGTAGGCTAACAGACTCTATGTCCAGCCTCACGTTAGTCGCCGGTCGTGCTCCCAGTACCGTTTTACCTGAACTCTCTCTCTCCTGGCTGACTTTATTTAGTTTAAGAATATGTATATATCGGACGCGCAATTCCTATGTATTGCACCGTGTGCTTGTTATTAACATAAACACACACCGGTTTTGTCTTACGTTTGCTTTTAGCACCCGTTAGCTGGGTAACTAAAGGTAACCGCTGGTCCTACAATAAAATGTGTCGTTTCCTGTTGGTACAGCCGTCATTGCAATTGCTTTGCTATGAACTTAATTTGTATAATTTGCCGATACAGTTAAGTGGAAATGTGCATGGATTTTGTAAGCCAGATGCTTATGTATTTTTCTTCTTACCTGTAACAGTGTGGAAATAGAGGGCATTTATTTCTTATGTGATTACCGGCATTTGCCGCTGTTCCTAACCATGCTTTATGAGCAATGGCGTTTTGCCCTCCCAAAAACCATGCAGTGTTGTAAAACGTCACATTAACGCCATTCTTCATGCTTCCATGTATGCCGTTTTAATAGTTAAAAAGTTGCTCAAATTACAGTAGGGAAGTACTTTGACGGTGCGTGCAGCTAGGAATCGGTGTCTGAAATGTGGCCAAACGTGAAGCAATTCAAGATGAATCTGAAACCGTTTTCTAACAAGTAAAATCTTCCTTGGACATGGAAGCCCAGTGCAATAAACTAAGAATTGCTTACTGGGCTTTCCGTGTATTGAATTAAGAGAGCTGTCAAGCATGACAAACTTATTGTCCTTCTCGAGCCTCCAGCTGAGAGCATATGGAGCGTTTTGTTCTTGGAGGAACAACAAGAGAGAAATGCTTGTATCAGAGGAAGTCTTGCACAGCACTGTTTGTTACACCTAATGCAGGGGGAAAATGGGTTTTGCCACTGTGGTTTACTGTTGGGGTGGTATGTATTAAGGTGACACATGGACACAACCGCGTGTGTTTCAGACCAGATCTTAGTGTCCACCTTTTGTCCAAGAAGGCCTCGGTCACCAATTCGAACCCATTTTTATCTTTTTATGTAAATTTTGTATGTGTATGTTTAAACTGTTAATACTGTCAATACTGCTGTGAATCACATGCTAGAGGGTAAATTTGCCTTGATGGATATTTCCATATCATCATGACAATTGCATCAGCAGTGTGACTAATCCATCATTATGCCTGATGGCTTTTCTTCAAAACTGATTATTTTTCCATCTGCTTTTCCTTTCATATTTGTTATTGCTTTTCACAAAAGAGCAGATACAATTTTCTGCTTTTTTACATGAATAGTTGCCAGTGTAATTTTCTTTTTTTTTTTTAATCTTTTTGAATGTTATTGGCTATAGGGAAATTAGTCTACACTCTTTTCTGGCTCATGCAGTTCAGTCACCTGCTTCTTTCCACAACATGGGCTGTGGTTTTTATTGGAATGAACAGAATGCTTGGAGGACAGAGCTGTGCTCCTGATTTTTCCCTGGGAGGGGCTTTGTTGTCCTGCACAAACATTGTCTTTCTGTTTCTTGTGTGGCTCAGCAGGCTAAGCCTCTGCGTCTGTGATCGGAAGGTTGCAGGTTTGAGTCTCAGCAGAATTGTCACATGACCGTCAGCTCTTGAGCATGGCCCTTAACCCCCAAGTTGAGGGGCGCTGCATGCTGTCTGACCCTGTGCTGTAACCGGCCACCTGCATGTGTGTCTTTCGGTGTCATGGCGAGCGAAGATGGTACAGGCGAAAGTAGAATTTGCCCACAGGGATTAATAAGTACATTTTGCTGTGATATTGGCAAATAATAAACTTTTTTTCGCGTAACAATTTAACAACATTAAACTGCTCTGTTTGAAAATTCAAGGTGGTTAGACTGAGGGGAGATATTGCATTGTTTGTTACGTTAAATTCTTTGGTTGTTAAGATTTTTAAAATGTTCTTCTAATGCAGGGGTAGGGAACCTGATCCATGGAGAGCCGGTGTGGGTGCCGGTTTTTGGGATGACCTCTCAATCAGCCAATAAGAGTGGGTCCCCAGGACCGGAGCTGAGAACCAATGCTTTATTATTGGCTGATTGAGAGGCTATCCCAAAAACCCGCACACACACCGGCCCTCGGTGGATCAGGTTCCCTACCCCTGATCTAAGCGATTCTGAACATGGTATGATTGTTAATTATGCCAGAAGTGATGGTTCCAGATTTTCAGAAAAGCTACACTGCTGGGAGTTTCATACATTGTAGTGTCTGCAGTTTACAGGGAATGTTATGATGAACAAGAAAAATGACCAACTGATAGCACTGCTGTGGCTAAAAACACCTTGTTAATGAGAAAGGTCAGAGGAGTATGTTACTTGTTAAAGCTAACAGTAAGTGTTATTATTGTTAGTATGATTTATTATTAATAATATTGCATGAGACCAATTAATTTACATGATTAGTAGTACGCAAGTTTAAAATTCGTGTGGGCCGCAATTCATTTTCATACTATTTTAAAGATTTGTACATCCTAATTGTCTAGGACACACAATGCAGTAATGTCTGTATTATTTTTCAGTTCTAAGCTACATCATCCGTAGGTGAAAGTGTCAGTGTTGTTTTATACACCATGTAAACAGCCAGCCTAGTTTGGAAAGTAGCTTGTGTTTGCTATGGTCTGTTTACATGCAGCTGTAAATGGGTTGGAATATGTTTGGTGAGGTAGACAGGTGGTATCTTAGAAATTAAACAGGTTGCCCTTTTGAATATATAAATAATTTAGTTTGTTCCACCATTAGGGTCCTTATTGTGTGATTTTCTTCTAGCTACAGTCATTATTCAGGTAAAAGTATATAAACATTTCAAAATGGACTGCCCTATTGCATCACTCTATTTCTTGATAATGATTAAGCAGTCTCCAAGGTTAATAGGGCAGTATACTGTAAATATTATATTATTACTTGTGATAAACATAGTGAAATTTAATTCCTGGTCTGCTAAAGAATGTAAAGTAGATACAAACATCATTTGCATCTCATTATATTTACACATATTTTGAATAATGATGGATCGGAAACAACAATGTAGACAATACTATATTGCATGTTATACAAACGTTTATATCCAGAGCTCCACATAACGGCTTCCATGCGCACCAGACCAGCTTCATGACTGTACTTCCCTGTTTACATATTTTTAAGGAAGGGCAGAATTGTGAGACCCCCTCAAGCAAGTTAGTCGTCACACAGTAGGAAAAAGAAAACAGGATGCAGCGCTGGCAACAATTTCACAACATCCTGTCCAACCGGGGGCAACAACAAGGTTTTTAAATGAATTACTTAGAATGCCAAGTTTATTTGGCCGCAATGTACTGATGTGGATTCTGTTGCCTGAAATAAATAGGCGTTATTTTGTATAGCATTACTTGTATGACCAACATAATCTAATATGTGTTTATGTTGGGCATAATAGTCTGAAGGCAATGTTCACTGGGTCCTATCCAGAGATGGATAGTTCTGATCCAGAAATTAGAAATCCAGACCAAGATTTAGTTTCAACCAACCTGTTCAGTTCTCTGTGACTGTAACGCTTTATACTCAACTGGTTGCGTGAAACAAAATCTTGGTCTGGATTTTTACTTTCTAGACCCGAACTATCCACCTCTGGTCCTGTCACTGATTTTCATACCCTGCCTATAATCCCAGCAGGCCTTGAACAAGTTTGCACAGTTACAATATTTACCAAATTAGACCTTGGCCGTGTTAACGGCACAGGTCTCTGACTCTAGCCCTGGAGACCTACTATCCAATAGGTTTGCTATTCTGCATGTCTTCTGATGAGCCACACCTCTTCCTGGTATTTACCTGAACAGGTATGGCTCGTCAGAAGCCAGGTAGGATAGAAAACCTACTGGTCAGTAGCTCTTCAGGACCGGTGTTGGAGACCCCTAGTTTACACTCTCACATTGTTTGGGTGATGGGTAGAAGTCTGATTTTGTGGCCACTGGCCTTCCCATCTCCCAATTCTTCATTAACAGAATTTTGTGACATGATTGTTTGTTTGGTTTGGTGATGGTTTGTTATACATCTTAATTTATTCAACCACCCTAACTCATCAAAAAAACATGTCAAGCAAGTCTTTAAAGCAACTGCAAGAAAATAGCCTCTATGTAAAAGCAGAGAAGTGTGATTTCCATGTTGACATTATCTCTTTCATTTCCTATGCCTTAGGTCCTGAGGGGATAAGAATGGTTGATTCCGTGGTGAAAGCCGTGCAGGACTGGTCCATGCCATGGCCCTTGGGAGGGATTGAACAGGTTGTTCACATCACTGGGCCAGTGTACGGTATGTTTGGCCTACTTTCTTCGACCAGTATCTTTTCCCTGACTGACTGTAGTTCACACTGGTACTATGTGGATTTCCTGGATTCACCCTGCTACTTGGCTTTTTGACTGAATATGGGATTTTGCTTTGGTTTTCTATTAAACAGACATTGGCTCTGCACTTGGATCCCACATTTGTTTTGTGACAGTAAAGCACGTACAAAACTACATATACAGTATAATGGAAATTGCTGTCATGGCTGAGTCCCTTTGTAGCAGGCTGAGCAAATACAAACAATGCCAACACGATAATGTTGAATTTAGCACCAATAGTATTAAAAGGAAACATGAATAATTATTTCAAAATCTAAATTCAATATTTCATTTTTATTCATTAAAATAGTAACTTTCATATTTTGCATTTGGTTTTATTGTGGATTCCTTTGCAACTCATAAAAGATATATGGGTACCTAAAATATATCCACTGTAATTCAACAAAAAAAACACTTAATGGAAACAATAGTTAGTCCATCCATCCATTTTCTGAAACCACTTGTCCTATTCAGGGTCACAGGGGGTTTAGGGCCTAACCCAGAGGCCACAGGTGCAAGGCAGGAAAGAACCCAGGATGGAGATCTCCACCAAAAAGCATTCAGTTCACAGGCAAATGGGCGATTTGGTAAGTCCTCAGCCTCAGTAGAGCCAAGCCAGAGGATTGAAGCCTGGTCCCAGAGTTGTGAGACAACATTTCAAACCACTGTGCCACCATGCACCCCCCCCCCCCCCAATTCTACTAAATAACTACCATAATAAAACTAAGTATAAAGCACTTTACCACCTTCTCAGAATGATTTCAAGGTGGTAATCCAATAGAACAGACAAGTGGCACAGGTGTAACCTTTGTAATCCTTTTAGAAAGAAATTTCCAATTGTATTTTCTGGTCATGTTCAGCTGCAAATGTCTGCTGTCCTTATTCTTGTGTGACATTATTGTCCACGTTTGCCATAATGGGCAGCCTCGGGGAAAGGCTCTAGGAACATCAAATGTTTTCTGTCTCTGTGGAATGAAAGGGCCAATTATTATGCCACCTAACTCACGCTCTTATACAAAGTGAGTTGATGATAGTTTTACTCCAACATTACTGGATATTTTCCTGACGCAGTTCTGGTTCAGTTACTTGTGGATGAGAGTAGCAGAATGAAACCTGGGTTTAAACTGCCAACCTTCAAGGGAAAGCATTGTGTGTTTCTCCTCTAAGGAACTGTAACATATTAATAATGCAAATATGAGCAGTAATCAAGTTTGTTTAGCTAATTATTTATCGTTTATCATATAGTCTGGTGTAATAGTTTATTAGGTAAATCACATCAAATGAATGGGATTGCAACATGTTTGACACTCTCTGAACAACATAGTTCAGGACAATGTTTCTCAAACCAGTCCTAGGGGACCCCCAGACGGTCCATGATTTAGCTCTCTCCCAAATCCTTGGGGTCCCCAAGGACTTGTTTGAGAAACACAAGTGAAGGATTATAAAGAGAGTTAAGATTTTTTTCTGCTGTTGTACGGCTATTCTAAAAGCTGCACAATAAAGTTCCATCTAAGCATTATTGATTTGAGTAGGTTTTCTGTTTAAATAAGCAAAAAATTTTAAAACCATTTTTTTAAATGAAAGAAACGAATATTGATTTTTTTTTTCATCCAATGACTAGACCAGAAATTATGATTAGTCTGCATTTAAGGCAACGTTGCTTCAGTGAGAAAACAAATCTTTCCATATTCTGTAACCACTTCTCCCATTCAGGGTGGCATTGGGTCCTGAGCTGATTCCAGAGGCTAGGCAGGGATCAGTCCAGGATGGTGTGCCAACCCCCCGCAGGGCACACTCACCAACCATTCACTCACACATGCACACCTATGGGTGGTTAGGTAACTCCAATCAGCCCCAGCATGTTTTAGGACTGTGGTGGTAAACCAGAGGAAACCCCAGGATGACACAGGGGGAACATGCAAACTCCACACACACGGAATCATTGCATAGACTCAACCCCTGGTCCCAAAGGGCTGAGGCAACAGTGCTAACCACTGTGCCACCACACCTGTGTCTACTTCTGTATCGACATTTGTGATTTCAAATGATTAATGAAAAGCTCATACTACCTCCTTAATTTGGCTGTAATGGCAGGATGTATTTACATTTTTTTATTCATTGATTAGAATTAGACTATGAAAGCTCTAGGAGCTGCAATACATATCAACCACACAAGTGTAGGCTTACTAAGAATATATATATATATATATATATATTTTTTTTTTTACTAAGATTACTCCGCAAATTATTGTAGTAACAGGACATGAAATGCAATGACACTGTTGCATCTGACGTTGTTTCCAAACTGCAAGTACCTGTCCTGTCCTGTGGCAACATTTATGTAGAAGCCCCATTCAATGACTTCCCAAACATATATCACCATCACACTCTTCTTAAACAAGAATGATACTCCCCTGCTATGGAACCCCCAGTGACAATGGGCAGACAGCATCACTTGACATTGTTTTGCTCTCTTGAGAGTGCCTTTACTGGCCACACCACGCCTTTATGCTACACAGTAACATTTATTGTTCAAGCTTCACAGTTCTTTCAGTGAGCTTCTAATTAATAGAATTCCAGAAGCACATAGTCTTTTCTTGGCACATTGTAGAAGACCGCAAAGCAGAAAATGCAAATATACAGTAGTGTAACAGGGTAATAATTCCTTCAACGACACTGACAAATCAAGTGAGGGTAAATGAGGGACCTTGGAGTCAATCCAAGTGAAGCAGTACCACATAGTGACGCCTCATTATTGTAGCAACAGGAATTCTGTGTTATAGCCTGTTCAATTTCACTGGGATTATTGTTTCCTACAAATGTTCAAAGCTGAGCATAGTTTCATAGTGTGCCTGCCCAAGGTTCCTAGAGTGGAGTGCCTTGACAGTGATATCTAAATATTGAACGCATGGTAACTTGAATGAAAGCATTGCTAATCCATCTCCTTATTGCCTTTATTATCCATGGTAAGTCCTGGCCTGCCATATCACAAAAAACTGCACACCAATCTAATAAAAGAATCCTACATTTAACTGGTTAATTGTGGTAGGATACAGAGAAAGACTTCAATTTATTCTTAATTTTCTCCAGGCCAAAGTAAAGTAGTGTGACTCTAAGTGTAAACTGCACTCTGTAGAAATATGAATGAATGATTGTATGAGGGTTTCGTGTTTTATGAGGAAAAGTGCCACATTCATTCTCCATTCAATTTTATTCAGTTAAAAGACTCATATTACTATTAACTACTGTTCTATAGATGCAGATGTCCATGGGTCAGTGTCGCCCGCATTAATCATTAACAGCTACATGCCAAGCGTCACCCCCAGTCAGCTCAGCTGCCATGGCTTCATGTTTTATCAAACCAGCGACTGAAACAAAAACCCTGATGGTTTGAAGGCAAATTGGATGTCAGTCATGGTAATCTGTTTGACATACATATTGCATGAGGCAACAGGTCAGATTGTTATCTGCTATCTGTTATCTGCTATCTGAGTCTTTGGAGAGCAGCAGATGTACCATATTCAGAACTTAAATAAAATGCATGAGAAAAGCATACATTATATATACACATTATTTATGTGTAGATGTGTAGATATATGTGATTACAAACAGATATTATATATCTATAACATGCATAACTATATATATATATATATATATATATATATATACACACTTTTATGATTTACTAGTCAAATCAAATTCATATAAAAAATAAAAATTTGGCTTAACATACTAACCAAGAAGTTCCATGTTTTTTCCAGGAATGAGTATCCAGTTGAAATGTTTTACGCAACTCAGTCTGGAATGCTGAAATCTGCCATTTGACAGGAAGCTCCAAATTGATCATTTCGTATTTACAGTTTCCCACACACACACACAGGACAGAAGTCTAAATATTAACCAAGGCAGACAGAACCACCGCACATGTCCGCATTCATTATACATTCTTTACTCAGTGACAGAAAGAAGATTTCTGTCACAGATTGCAAACAAACCATTACGAGATGTGTGTTTACATAATGCACAGGACTGGATATTCCATTCTTTGAATGAAGAATGACATTTTGGATGAAGCTTTAAGGTCACTGTCTCACCTCTAGTTCTGAAACACAATCCTAAGCTTTTTCAGGAGGCTGCCAACGTTGGCAGTTACTTTTATATTTGTGTTATTTACCCTCATGTTTGTATGCGTCATAACTAATTATGTCATTGGAGAGACTGCTCGTCTCTCTAAAGCAAGGGCAGAGAGTCCTGATATGTCTGAGGAATGTATAATGTGTTATTGACTCTTCGGTGTGTCTGGGTCAAGCTGTGTACTCATTTAATTATGTTTAACTGCATTTTTACTATACAACGCAAATTGAAATCACAAAATATCTCTCATGCATTCATTATTAATTGATAAAATTATATTGGTAATCACTTTAAACTGTGATGGTGTAGGTCCCTGTTCATCCCCTATTGATGTATCAAAATCGAACAGATTTTTACACCAACAATTGAGGATTTTCTTTGTACAGTTGAGGTGGAAAGTTTTAGTCCTTTGTGATCTATTTGTGAGTAATTGTGAATTATTTTAAAGGTAAGCCCCAAAATTGTGTTAACTATGATAACTAATTGAATATTTTCTTTTTTTATTGATTCCATTATTAACCATATCCAGTTTCAAATGCATTTAAAACCTTTTCTAATTCTATTTGTTCCCCTTTTTGCAGCTACAGACTGTTAGGTCTGTATACAGATGCTGCTAGATCTCCCTCTTCTGCAGGACAGCCTCCTCTGCTGTGGGGGGGGGGGGGGGGGGTGTGG
>JAODKK010000093.1:16339983-16358692 GCA_026774405.1 Petrocephalus microphthalmus | reverse complement strand
GGGGGGGGGGGGGGGGGGGGATCTCAGTCACAATGGAAAGTCTCCTAGCCCAGTTTCAGATTGTGATCTGGCCTGCAGAAATGTCTGATCTGCTAGCAAGATCCCATGGCTGCTTATTTTGGTAGCTTTTTGATCATAAATAATGATAAAAAGTGTTGCAGCTTTGACACAAATAAGGTCCATGTCTTTAAGTTTCAAATAAAATTAAATTTCATTGCAGACTGATGCCTTTTACAGCATTTTACTGTAACTCCAGCAGCAAGACTGGCAGTGTGAAGGTGCTATTCTTTTAAAATGACACACGAGACTTGTGTGATTACACCAACTTTCAGAGTAATAGATGTTGTATATGGTGCAGGCAACAAAATGCAAAACATTTTTTGATAAAAATCAAAAGGCATCCTGCATTGCCTCAAATACTGCGGCAATGAATTCTTTACTGTAAACACTATAAATTGACTGTCAGTCTGTAGGCCAGCATCCAGCTATGTGGATAGACGGCGTTTACTTCTGTTCTACAATCCTGACCAGATTTGGATAGATATGCCTTTGCCTGGGCAAACAGGAAGCCCTTTTTGGACCCCAAATTAAAGCCTGTATGCTTTATGGTTGAAGCCAGGGGCCTGGTTTAAACTGGTGCCTTATGAGGATATGTTGCTCTGTTTATATGTCACCTGAGCTCATAACATTGCCATATCTCAACCAGCAAATATCTTGTTTCCTTTTCATTTATGTTTATTTATTAATTAACTTATTTCCCATGTTTTAGCCTGATTTTCCGCAATGGCTTGGCATCTCATCCGGGGTGGTTCCCTGCCTTGTGCCCACAGCATCCGGGACAGGCTTGTGGCCCCCCTGCGACCCTGAATAGGACAGGCGGGTATAGAAGATGGATGATGGATGGACAAATAGGCCAATTTCACAGGAAAAAATAAGAATAATTCATTTTTATTTCCTGCACCTACCTGGTTGAATATTGAGGTTTCCTAATAAACCTTATAACATTAAACTGTGCCAAAGGCATAACTTCCCACATTGCCATGAGGAACATCCCTAAACACATGGATACCGGGCGTTCCGCTGCTTATATAATTATGCGTGACCAAAACATGACATCGGCCTGCCACGACTCAGAGAAGGTATCACCAAATACGGCAAGTGATCTTACACCGAAAGTGTACCGGCTCTGGTGTGGATGGATAAACTGTAGGTTGAAAATAAGACATGTGCACAATAGGGGGCAGTAAAGAGCCATCAGTAAGCTGACCGTGAAAATGGGAATTTCTACTGCATGTGCTTCAATTGCTATGCACGTACAGTATATGTAAAGGACAAATGTGTCTTTTAAAGATTAGCATACATTAAATATGCATATCATTTATATAATTCCATACATATATTAAAAGATATATGTTTAAATATAGTTTGGCATGTACAATAACCCGTGGAAGTATTTACAAATAATTTACAAATTATTATTTACAAATAAAGCATGGAGTTTTCAGTTTCAGTTAATAGACCATAATAAATTAATTATAATCGTAAGAATAAAACTGCGGGAAATCGTAAATAGAGACTATTTCGTGTTCTGTGAAAACATTCCAATCAGAGAATGGTACAATTCTTTGTACCTTTGCTTGATGCCGGTATATTACGGGACAAAAGATTGTGGTGATTTCCCATAAGAGCGTAGGACTCCTGTCACAGCGGATGGCACATGATAGGTATTCCATGCCTCTATCAATTCCTTAGAGTGGCTCATGCTGCTTTGAACAACTGGGAGATAAAAGGATGTGAAGTTTCCTCCTTTCTGGTTAATTTGAAATCCCAAACATCAGTTGGAATTGTTTGATGTGCTTAAGGTTTATCGTGTTCCGTGAGCAAAGTGCAATGCTGCATTCCATTGCTGCTTTAAAAGCGGCACATGTGCAGCACAGTCCCTCCAGTGTTTGCATGATCTGCACCCTTCTGATGATTCCGTTTTAATGCCGTCGTTCCTCAGATGTCCTTAGTTAAGCAGAAACAGCAAAGCGTGTGCTAGCATAGAATCACTGTTCATTTTATACCTGTGAAAAATGCCAGACTTACACTTCTGCAATTTTCAGGGAAAAACAGCTAATTAAATTCAACATGCAGGTGGATTATTACATTATAAACAACAATTTTTGAAAAATAGTGCTTTTAGCTAGCTGTAAGTATAGGGAAAAAGAGTTCAGTATTATGTATAACGAGAACAAGAAGCCCTGTCAGGAAGCTGAATTGTGACACTGTGCATTTACATCTGTCACTCTAAATGTGCACTCGACAGCTCATATATTGTAATACACGCAGAAGCACACAGTGCAATCTTACAGACACCAGTTCATCTAACCTCATCTTTTGGACTTTGGGAGGAATCAAAAATACCTAAAATAATCTCGTGCAAGCAAATATAAACTAAACACACATGGAGCTCGTAGGCTGGGAATCCAATTCCACAGCCCTGCAGGTTGTGAGGCCAGTGGTACCCACTGCGTGACCATGCTCCCAACAATTTACAGTATAATTAGATTATTTAAATTTAGTACTTAAGTATTTTAAGTATTGTGTATGCCCCATGATGGACTATGATCCTGTCCACGCTGCACCCCAGCCTTGTGCCGTATATTGCCTGCGAATTTTTTTACTGGTTACCTGGGTTTGTTCAGGTGAGTGGGCAAGCTTAACATCCAGCCCAGGGCATAAGGTATACATTTTATATATCATGATTTTACAGAATATTGTGTAACAGCAGTATAATATCCTGGGTTGCCAAATTTGGTCAGCTGGCGTGAGATTTTCAATTCGAGACAAGTCTGCACACACATGCACATGTACGTACGAGTTTTATCACCTTAAAATAATCAGTAGGATTTGCAAATGACTCCAGTGCTTTTAGTGTCGCTAATTTTAGGTTTATAATGGAATAATGTAGATTTGCCGTAAGGATTCTTGCGTGAGTGTGAGAGTCTGGAAACCTGAGTGTCACGCCAGATGCATGATAGTTGGCGACCCTGAATATATAATTCCAAAGTTCTTTTAGGGAATAGTGTATTTCAAAGCACAGTACAATTATCCACAAATGTGACAATTTTTTTGAATCACGGGAGCTGACATCTGCCCATCAGGTCACTTTCTGCAACATAAAAATACACGATCGATGTTTGAATTCTGGGCACATCATCTCATCTTTCCCTAGCCTTCCCTCTGAAGGCCATTCATAAATCGAGTGTGTGATGGTAAAAATCTCATCTTTACCTCGGCGCTCACGGGCCAGCCGGGACACGGGGTGCGGCATCAGGAAGAACGAAATCAGCTGCAGCTTTATACCATGACTGAGTCTCCTACTAGGAGCAAGTGACAAAGACACATGGAGACTATTCAGATTTCAGAGGCACGAGCGTGCAAATCCCTGGGTAGCCAGGGCCATATTTATCACACTAGTGCCACTATGCAGTCCCAGGACGGCAAACAGAGTCGTGTAATACGGATCGATGGTAGGATGGATTTAGGGGCTTTTTTTTGGGTAGAGGTGTGAAGATGGGTTTAAAAAAAAAAGCTGGCGGTAGGAATGGAAAGCCCAAGGGTGTAGATGCACAAGAAAACAACACGGCTGCCAGGTCACAGGAAGGGCTGCAGGGTAAAGGGGCTGGCCTTCAAGGTCCGAGTACCTTTTCTGGGGGGAAAGGAAACACTACTCAGCTTTATAGAATGACGTACAATACTGGGGTGGGGGGGGAGGCAGCCTGGCAACTCAATGGGAGGCCCCTCACAGCCCAGAGACATGCTGTTAGATGAACTGCAAATTCCCCACAGTGTGTGTGTGCAAATGTGTCCTATGCTGCCCGGAACAAGCTCCAGGAGCCCCGGTGACCCTGCGCTGGATAGGCCCTCAGAAGATGGATGGACTTGTTATAAGGCCCAGCTGAACCCAATAAATGCGCTCACCGCTTTTGGAATTCTTTAGCAGAAGTTTGCTTGCATTTTGATTGCATTCTGACTAACCAGTAGTTAGCTGATTGAATGAAGGTATGTAAATTAGGACCCTTCAAATGTGCATTACGTTTTTATAACATAGTCTTTTCATTTACTGTTTCCCCTGGAACAATCTTCAGTAATCACATACTTGTATTGCTGTAATTGTTTATTATGAATTTTCTCAGCATGCAGATTCAAGGATTTGGCAGGACCATAAGCCACCGCTCTCAGCATTTGTAAATAGCCCCCTTTTTCCCTCCCCACCTCGTGGCACTGGTTATTTCATCCTTACATGCATAATGTAATGTAAGATTGAAGATCAAACCGTATCATTAAGTTTCTGCGGGTTTAGCAACAAGCAGCGCATCTAATTGTTCCATTTTGTTCGTTTAGTTCTTGTTATGTTGAATGACCCGCTCCACAAACTATGCATCATTATTACCTTAAGTACACCATTTATTCTATGCGGCAACCTTTCCTCAAAGGCTCCACTGCCAGGCTACTGCTAAGTGGTAACCTTGGGCACAAAAAATAATGCGATTGAAATGAAAATCTGCTGGGATGTTTTTTTATGAATCCCTTTATTTTTTTTTTATATTATTATGGTGAAAATATCAGGACAAAACTCCAAGACGGAATAATGGTTGTTCTCACAGCACTCTCTAGGTTTGTCAAATCTGTTTATGCGGGACTGAAGTCTGAAGGGAGCACACTAAAGGTATTATGTAATATCTTCTACTGAACATCACAGACACTTCTTCTTTCCTAGAAGTCAGAATAAACCTTTATCTGGGATCTGAAACATTCTGTTTAGCGCGTGTCCCAGCTAAAATACAAGACTTTTACAGAAGAATGCGTACATATTTCTCTATGGCGGGTTATGAGTTCAGATCTCATTTGGATCTCAGTAATATGGGCAGGAAAACACTGCAACAAAGTATAATTGAAAATATAACTGAGATTGAGCAGCTTGGATTGTCTCTCTGAATGTTCTTCTGTCTTGCAATAGAGCAGAAAAAATGATTCATGCTTGGAGGGCAGCAGGTTTGAGGGTGGGACTCAGTGGGTGTGTGCTTAAGGAATCTCATTATGAATATATTTCCGGCTTAGCAAAATAACAACGCTCGCTTCCAGAGATCGCCCTGGCTCCCACGTTATTTTTTCCTTGCTGCCATTTCTTGAGTATCTGACTAACTAATAGCAGCTGTAGGCCCAGAATCAATCAGCTGTGTGTAGCTGAAGGCAGTGACAGGTTTATTAGTCTCGTGGAAGGATGCCACTCAGGTACGAAAACCGCAAAATTACGTGGCAGGGAATACTGTAAAAGCCACACCGGAATCTCGTAATATGCCAGTGTCCTGGCTTTAAAACCTGACAGCACATCTGTCTAAGGAGTCTAAGTCCCTCAGGCCACTGTTGCTTTTCCAAAGTTTTTGTCTCTCACTGCCACAGTTAAAAGGGCTCCTCCTTCTGGCTCGACTCTCAGGTAGGCAGGTGATCTCAGGTGTTACCCATGAACCCTTCGTAACGCAGCCTCTTGCGAAGATCAAAAATTCCCCAGATTCTGTTATGCAGACATTCGGCTCAGTTTCAGATGTTAGCGGCCACAACGTCACAGGGAATAATCCAATAGGTCACATGCTTGGCTAGAATATTTTTGTTTATGTGTTGAGGACCTACAGTATGTTGGATTCCCATATGAAGAGGAGGTCAGGTTACTGTTTTTGGTAATTTAATTGAGGGGGGCACAAATAATGTAGTTATGCACTCTTATTTAATGTTTTAATTAATCAGTACCTAAGTGTTAGCTACATACTGATCCCATGATTGTTTACCATTAATAAATCATGACAGTTCATATATTTCACACAGGATCCATATTAGTTCATGATTTGTCCTTGAGTAGTAACTGAATTACTGTGTTTCTGACCTTATGGTCATTAGGATTACAAAGGGCGTCTTTGAATGGTGTCATTTTAAAACTGCACGCTTTATACACCTATCAAGCTGTTCCTGTGCCGCTGAAGAAATGGATTATTTCCTCAGATGATAAGGAAAGACTTTCATACACTGAATATATTACCAGCATTGTGTAAGAAAATGTATGGCATTGTGTTAATGTCTGTGCCAAAGGTGGCCCACGGTATTCCGCCACAGTTAAAAACTTGGTGACAGCCAGCATTAAAGAGTCAGCATGCAGCTTAATTAGCAGTTTGTACAGCAAAAGGACACAGCCTCAGAGACCAGCACGCTGGCAGAGGCAGTGATGGAGTGGACGCATTGTCATACCGTAACCTCCCCATATTCACTCAAGTCTAGGAGTGGAGACAAATAATCAGATGATACACTCTGAGCACAGCTGTCAGCCCGTCTGATGGAGGACCAGAGGATACCCCAGACGCCCCGCCCTGTCGTAGCGCTGCCAAACCCAAGGAGATGCATAAACGCACCATGGGAGATAAGGATCTCCTACCCACGGCCTTGTTTAAGTGGAACAACGTATTCTTTAACGAACAATCTGAAAATGAAACCATGTTTTAAAGATCATTAGAACGACCATTAGAAGTATTTATTTACCTTCAGAAAAAGACTCCGCTGGTGATCTGACAGACTGTTTGATTATTTTCATAATCCGTAGTGTTGGCCGTCAGGCTTTTCCGAATCCTCCTCACAGTGGCACAGGACCTGGGATAATCTTACAGGACACTTTTGGTATGACCTCCATGTTTGACCATATTTCACAGAAGTACTTCATGTTGCTAACCCACTACTAAATTTCACTAGGATCATCTCAAAGGCCCGTAATTTGTCTCCACTTACTTTTCTGCCGTGTCTTTTGGGGCTCCGATGAATGATAAATGATTCCTAAAGCCAGATGTATCTATTGCAGAAACCGTAACTCTACGGTTATAAATAACCCAACACCGCAATAACTTCTTAGCTATTGTCTGTTCCCACAAGAGTTTAATAGTAATAACAGTAAATAAAGTGAGTGGGAATTACATAGAAAATACTTAATACATGTCAAAGTATGGATTGTCATAAAATAAGATAAATTAATGCATAGTATCCTCAAGTCAAGCAAAACAGCCCTGGATATTCCTGTATTAAAAGAGTTTCCTCCATGTTTCAATAAATTGCTTGTAATATTCCAAGCATTTTTAATTGTCAAAAACAAGCACTTGACCAATTAGTTTGACAGAATTGTGAGTATCTTACGCCGCGTACAATATGCCTACCATATTCCCGCTTCAGTCACCATGGCAACGCCTTTCATGGAGAGGTTTGTATGAACAGCACTCGGCATTGGGTAATTACAAAGGAGTCATCATAAATTAATCACATCTCGCAAGGTTAATTTCAATAATCTTTAGTGCCATGCCCTGTAACACCCCTCAGTCTGCGTTATTTCACTGCTTTTATTTTACTTTTTAAATAACTGAGGTTAAAAGCTTATACTACAAAATGAATAAAATGTCCTGTGAGCTTCACAACAACAGCTGAAAAGTCAACATTCAAACTGAAATGGTAACAACAATACAATTCAAAAAGAGTTTTCATGTGGTGGAAGTCAGTAGAAGTGTAGCAGAATGGATGTTTTCTACCGTTTTATGCAGTTGTCCCTTTAAAGATCTTTAAAGACCAGTAGTGATTACCGTAGTTAGATGTGGGCACCCTACATAAGTCTGTAGCAGTTGTCTGGGGCACCTGATGCTTGGCACATTGCACTTCTGGTTATCTGACTTCCGCTATGGTCACTGGTCTGCTTAATAAGGACTAGTTGTTGGTGGCTACTGTCTTGTAGCCGGAAATCAGAACTGCAGATTTGCAATGCAATGCAATTTTATTTATACAGCGCATTATTCCAACATTACATTGTCTCAATGCGCTTTACATTTCCTCTGCCACATAAACCCCCCCCAGTGAGCAAGCCAAAGGCGACAGTGGCAAGGAAAAACTACATAGAAGGAAGAAACCTTGGGAGAAACCAGAGTCGAAGGGGGAGTCAACCAAACAAAACTGAACAAACTGAACAAAACAAGATGACAAAACTAAGTTTATACAGAACATGTGTTGAAAGTTCTGTCTCTATGCAGGGGCAGACAGGTGCTGGCATGGGGTGCAAAGGGCAGACAGGCAGGAGGGGAGTTGCCAGAAGTAGAGGTACTGTAGTGGTCTTGCAGACAGCCGAGTAGTTGGAAAATCTTCAAACTCATTGGTCTCCAGGAGTTTGGGTGGTGTTTACCCATTTTGTTGGGGAAACCATGAAATGCCACTAGTTATATTGCTGCTCTGCTTGCTGCTCTACGGCTGCGGCTGCTCTGCTTGCTGCTCTACGGCTGCAGCTACTCTGCTTACGGCTCTACAGCTGCGGCTACTCCGCTTACGGCTCTACACCTGCGGCTGCTCTGCTTGCTGCTCTACGGCTGCGGCTACTCTGCTTGCTGCTCTATGGCTGCGGCTACTCCGCTTAAGGCTCTACACCTGCGGCTGCTTGGCTTGCTGCTATACGGCTGCGGCTACTCTGCTTACGGCTCTACAGCTGCGGCTACTCCGCTTACGGCTCTACACCTGCGGCTGCTCCGCTTGCTGCTCTATGGCTGCGGCTGCTCTGCTTGCTGCTTTATGGCTGCGGCTACTCTGCTGACTGCTCTACGGCTGTGGCTGCTCTGCTTACTGCTCTACGGCTGTGGCTGCTCCGCTTGCTGCTCTACGGCTGCGGCTGCTCTGCTTGCTGCTTTATGGCTGCGGCTACTCTGCTGACTGCTCTACGGCTGTGGCTACTCTGCTTACTGCTCTACGGCTGTGGCTGCTCTGCTTACTGCTCTACGGCTGCGGCTGCTCTGCTTGCTGCTCGAATGCTGCGACTGCTCTGCTTGCTGCTTTATGGCTGCAGCTACTCCGCTTGCTGCTCTACGGCTATGGCTACTCTGCTTGCTGCTCGAATGCTGCGACTGCTCTGGTTGCTGCTTTATGGCTGCGGCTACTCTGCTTGCTGCTTTACGGCTGCGGCTACTCTGCTTGCTGCGCTACGGCTGCGGCTACTCTGCTTACTGCTCTACTGCAAACAGGTGGATTGTGCCAACTTGACGACATTAATCCTTTGTAACTGGTTATTCCAGTTGCAAGTGCGTTGAGTGGGAATTATTTTGTAGTTTTATTTGGTTCCTTATCTGCATTTTGATATTGTTGTTGGCTTTCTTTTCTTTTTATTTTGTTGCACCACTGGTAGTTGGCCCCTGTGTCTTTCTCTAGCTGCTGATGACCAGTGGTTAGTGGTGAGCTGCCGTGAGGTGATTTGTGGGGGTCGTCCTATTAATGGTGTACGTGCTATTTTCTTTTTACAAGCTGAGAGCCCAGGGAGGGGGGGTTTGAGTAGGCGATGTCTCCGGTTTTGTGTATATTTTTTATTTGTATAGCACACGATCAGATTTGTCTGTGTGTGCGGGACTTGGAGTGTTTTTTGTTTTTTCCTGACTGACCCATTTTTCCTCCAGTGAGAAATATTTATTTCTTTTTTCGGATGGTGCATGTTTATATATTTGATTGTTATTAAAAGATTGCAACTGGAACCACATCTCCCGCTGCTTGGTATAAGGAACCTGAGTGCCTTTTGGGTTAATTTAGCCTTAGTTTATTAAATATTTCCCTGGGTGAAATTCCCAGGGTGGCATAGTCAGTTTCTTTAAGGGGTGGTGCCTTAACTCTAAGCTTTCCCCCATAACAGGACTGATCTAAAAATACCATTTTATTAAGTAGTGATGTGAAAAATGTTCAGGTGGGAGAGGAAGGAATTAAATGTTCCCTTTGGCATCTATCAAAATAATACTTAATACTTCACAAGTCTGTCAGTTTTAACCCACAGTATAAGGAACGCCTAGATTCGTCCACCCTTTCCCATGCTGACATTTCCTGTTTAATTCCCAGAGCAGCCATTAAAATCACAGTCCCAATAGCATTTCCCCGCTGTCACCTTCTTCTTATCCCACTCTCAAAATACACTGGCGCACAAGATTATGGACTATGGCTGCTCATTGCTGCATTTATATCAGAACTGACGGGTGAGCCTTTTGGCATCAATCTAAGGTACACTCCACACTGCAGAGAGAGCAAACAATCTGCACACATCCAGGGGCCATGGAATGAGCAAAACAAAATAAATGAGCATTTTAAAGTTTTCTGAACAAGCTTTTTTCAAATATACTCTATATTAGTATTCTGATTGTCTATAGAATGATAACTAGTGGCAAGTCATGTGACAATGTGCGTAATTAGTGTAATAAATGTGTGAATGTTTAATATCCACAGTGTTTACAGGAAACTATATTTTCTGTAGTTGTTACATCTTAGCATTCTTATTGAAGTATATTGTAGTTTATCAGTGAATATAGTTTATCATTTGAAAGGCACCTTCTCCAAACTGCTGTTTTAAGATCTTTCCACAGGTGTTCTATGGGATTGTGGTCTGAACTCACTGCTACTGTAGCTACTTCAGAACTCTCCAGTGATTTGTCTCAAACCATTTCTGGGTGCTTTTAGAAGTATGCTTTGGGCCACCGTGCTGCTGGAAGATCCATGACCTCTGACGTAGACCCAGCTTTCTGACACTGGGCCTTACAATTGCGCTCCAAAACTCTTCGATGATCTTTAAATTCCATGATGCCATGCACATGTTCGAGGCATCCAGTACCAGAAGCAACAAAGCAACCCCAAAATATCTGTGAACTTCCACTACGTTCCACTGTAAGGACCACATTCTTCTCTTTTCCTTGAAGGGGTGCGAGTAATAATGCCAATTTTGTCCAGTCTGCTTCAGGAGTTCTGTGCAGTGTTATATTAGATTTTACTTTTTTCTCAGCTTTTGTGTGTTCTTCCAATGCAAAGAAAAGAAATGAACATGTCAATACCAAAGCATTCCTAATTGCAACAATTTTCTAGGATAAGTGAGCATTTTCTGAAGAAAGTCATGAGAGCCGATATTTTTGATCATGACTATCTCACTTTGTACAGCACCAAGCCCTAATAAATTCCGATTCATTAATGTGGGTCGATCCAAACACCAATAACTGCCTCCAGAGCACCACAAAAGATGGTTGCCCATCCTGTTAAGCAGACAGTGGGTCACAGCTGCACCCTTGGAACCAATCACAAATACACTCAATCAGAATAAGACACACTAGCATCTGGCAATCAGCGGGGAACATTTCTGATGGGTTCATCAGATGCTTCAGCCACAGAGCAACAAGCGAATGGGGAAACTTATACATCAATGCTCTCAAAACCTGAAATTGCTTTCCGGTCTTCTTTCTGACAGACTTTCAGTAATTCTCCTTCGCAATATGTACATCAGCATTAAGGTAGGACCATGCACAAATAGACAGAGACACCGCCCTCCAACATCTTAGTGTCAACATCTATCACTGTTACACAGTAGCATCACTGTAGAAGCTCTTCTGTCTGGCTTTCTACTAACTTGGGGGTGGGCAATCTTTTTCACAAAAGGCCAAAAGGCCAGACATTCAAACCGAAGTTGCTTGATTGATCATTGTTGATCGTAGGTTTTTCGTACAGACACAGACACTTCTTTAAATTAAACATGGAAACTAATTGTATCTATATCTAGACTTATATCTATTCTTAAATATAATATATATTAAATATAATGGTTAGGGACACGTTTGTGACAGGAATGTTGCTGGTTCAAATCCCTGACCAACAAGGTCCCACCTCCAGGCACTGCATCCCGAACGCTAAATATTAGCTCCTGTGTCACATATAGGTTAAATGCAGAGGACATATTTCGTTGTTGTGCATTGGGTGCTGTGGTGTATCAACAACAACAATTAATCACTTTCATTAAATCTAATTGGTTAGAAATTTGCCATGGCTGACACCCTATCAACACCATTGAATGTTAGCTTAACAGATCATAATTTAACATCATAAATGATGAAATAAAAAGTATTGCTGGAATGTAATTTATTCCATTAGATATAAGTAGCAGTGTGATGAAAATTGTAATTAAGTGAGTCTAAGAATAATTAGGGATTATATCAATAAAAATAGTACAGTACTAGATCATACTGAAGCAAAACAAAGAAAAGATTGTGATTTTTTTTTCCACTATGTGGGCAGCCTTTTCGATTCTTGGAATTAACTTTCCCATTCTTCAGGTTTATTGAGCACTAAACTCCTCCCGGGACTATTTTCTGTTGATCAAAAAGGTAATTTAATTCTCTTAATTATGCAATTGCCTGTACATAGCCTCGAAGAAAACGTATAACCTTATAAACATAAGGGCCCTATTAAGACCAGCTCTGTCTACACTATTCCAGAATTCAAAGGAATATCGATTTTCCATACTTCAGTTGGCAGTGGATGAAACAGCAGTTGCTTTCTGTACGGCTTCAGCAGTAAAAAGCTGTCCTTTATCTTTAGACCATTATAAATGATGGTTTGGATACATAATGATCTAGTAACAGGCTCAGTTTAATTAGCATATTGAGTATATAACCAACTAAACATGTATAGCTATCATGAACACCTACCCATCTTCCATCTGCTTATCCTAAGCTGGGTACGCACCAAGCAGGCACAAAAAAACTAGCGCCAACCAAGGCTGATGGGTGATCAGCTCCTGTTGGCTCCTGTCCCCTTCCAATGATTGTGAAAATTTATGCTGGAACACACCAGCACAACTGGAGGTGATGGTTGACTTGTGCCAGTGCAACTGGGGAGGTCAGTTTCACCAACTAGCGCCAATGCCAATTCAACATGCTGAAAACAATGTCAATGTCATGCCCTGCTTTCCTGCCCCTCGCAGTCACTCCTCAGGGTAGCTAATGATCCACGCCTGCGGCCTATTTGTCACTCCTGTCATTTCAGCCCTCATGTGGATCACTCCAGCTGCCGTTTGTTTGCCCCTACTTCAACCCTGCAGAAGTGTGCCTCCCAGTCCTGTGCTCCCCAGTCTAGTCATTGATGTCATCCCCTGTGTATGCCTGTTTCCCTCGAACCTAAGCGCCCCTGTTTTGGCCCTGTGTGGCCCCTTTGTTTTCCCCTGTTTGCCCCCCAGAGCATAACAAAAGTTCTTTTTGGTTGCCCCGATTCTGACTCTCGTCTCTGGTTCTGTCTGGCCTGACAGCTGGGAGGGAGCAAAAATGTGGATTGTCAGGCAGGGAGCTGGGAGGGAGCAAAAATGTGGACTGTCTGGGGATCACTGAGGACCGGACTGGGAAAGATTGCTTTAGTTAATATTTAAATAGCACTGTGGCCTCTTAATTCAATTTCCACACCTACTTTTCAGTAGTGTATGAATGGTCATTTACATGTCCTCCCCATGAGGATCACATGCTTTCTCCAGATTAGGTGAATAATCTGTGCCCTAGATGAATTGGATCCTATGAAGAGTTTCCCATACCACATATCCAGGAATTCCTGGCATCTCTTATCATAACCCTGTACTGGATGTGTGGTTAAGAAAAATTTATGGATAATAATTAAATCAGTGTTTTTCAACCTGGTCCCTGGGGACCTCCAGAAGGTCCACGTTTTAGCTCTGTCCCAGCTCCCTGCCACACGTGGACTGTCCGGGGGTCCCTGAGGACCAGTTTGATAAACACTGAATTAAATCTTTGTTAATCAGTTTTTAGGGAGCTATTTAATTGCATTATATTTGCAATTTCCATGCAGTAATATACAATGCCATACTTAATGTCAAGCTGCTGGCAAAGAGGACAAGACCAAAATATGAGTAGGTGTCTTTTATGACCTGGCTGCTGCCTGCTATTATCACAGCATCAAGGTCTCTCATGAAAATGTGACTATAAAGCGATAACTTGAACTTGCATCATCATAGTTACAAACTACAAGGTCACATCTATAATGCACTATAGATACCTTTATAATGCAGTACAAATCATCCTTAATGCTTATACTGGCCATTATAATGAATTATAAAAGTATCTATAGTACATTATAGATGAGAGCTTCATAAAGCATTCATAATGCATAATACACATGGGTATAATGGGTTATGCATTTTGATAAATATTTATAGATATGTTTATAATGCTTTATGACTTTTTTATGATTTTCAAACTTGTACTGCTGTACTAGAATGTGAAACTGCAATGTTTGAAAATATGTGACTCAGCAGTGTACCGTTTCTGCAGGTATTACTTTGCTACTATTGATAGAATAAATTCAATCAGCAGTATATTAAATATATTAAAATACCTAAAAGAAGACTTTTTGACTGCTGGTTTTATTTATACTGTATACGTACAGTATGCCATAGTGTTTTATACAGTCTAGTGATTTTCAATGGCTATGCAATTTGCAATAATATGCAGTCATAGGGTCAAGTTCAGTGTAAACATTTCTTTTCTGCGAGATAACCAAACTTAAAAAAATTTCCCTGCAATTAATTAAAACCATCTTGTCTAATTTTATTATTTAGACTTCACATAACTATATTATGCTGATAATTCCAAAAGTGACATTCTGGACTAAGGTACGATTCAGTTCTAGATGACATTGTCAGGAGTTGTTTCTGTGGCTGTTAAACTTGTTCAGCAGTGTTAGATTACTCCATTTCTTTCCTTCATGTATGTCTATGGTTCTGAACAGCCTGTAAAGTTTGTAATCCCTTGCACTGCTTGGCACTGTCCGTTAACAAGACTCCCATCTCCACAAGGACAATTAGTGCTGCTCAAACAAGGCTGGCCAAAGAGGGGTTTTGTACTTGCATAACAGTCTGAGACCATATAAGCAAATTACAGGTGGTGAATAACTACAGTAAGTGTTAAAGATTGTCTTGCATAAAGGCAGAATCTTTGATTTAAAAAAAAAAAAGTTTACTGATTTATTCAGGCCAGAATGATTAATCTGTGTTGGTCTTTCTGAAAATATTTTTCATCACATAAATCTTATATTTCTTAAAAAAATTTATGTAGGACATGATTCAACATCCATTACATTTTAAGTATTGAGGCATAAAAGGATATTTATATCAAAATATATTTCTTATGCATGAGTAAAACTTGAAGAAGATTCTGAAGTGGTTGAAGCTGTGAGATTAAGTTATAAATAATATCACAACGTCACAAAGAGTTGTGACCTATTGGTGATGTAGTGAGATTATATTCTCCAATAAAGCAGACTGAATCCCTTTTGCCAGATTGCAAGTGTACTAATTAAGTATACTGCAATATATTTAACACAAAACTTCCCCATGACAGGGACCCTACGAATATATTGGCACTCCCAGGCATGATGATTGTGTTGCGAGTTTTCCCTCTTGTAAAGCCATTACGACATTTGCTTTGATGTTTCAATAAGTTTCGCATTTTTGCCCATGTTTTGCATTATTCAGAAAAGAATGTTAGGATTATATGTGGACAAAAATTATGGAGAGCATTCCCTGCTTTCTGTCATGATGTTTTTACCCTCAAAGTGATTTATAGTCTTCTAATTAACAATAATGCTCATGTCTAGTGGGTACCCTTGGCGCACCGAGAATTCCTTCACCAAAAATCATGCAGGTCTAAAGTGGTGGATTGCATAATTATTAGGCAATGTACAAATGTACTGTCATTCAACGACATTAATATCTTTGAGTGTCCATTAATGTAAAGGATCTTATACTCCAAGGAATGACGGGGGAAGAATATTACAGCATTTGTGAAGATCTCTCTATATGTTAATCAGGTTTTTCGCTGTGACTTATAGTTCAGGCACAAGTTTTGGTGAAAATTCCAATACCGTCATCCTCAGGGCGTGTTCACTGCTTTTAACTGCTTCCAGAAAACATGTTAAAAGGAAGGATATATTAGCCGCACCAGTGTTTAGGGTAACCCTTTTCATAAAATTTACATGAAAACTTACATTCTGTTGCATCATTTTTTAATTGAACAGTTTCTGGTTACAAAGCATGCACAGTAAAGAGGGATTAATGTTACTGGTGCTCTGTTGCAGAGAAGCGGTTCCAGTCAATGTCCTTGTACGTCGCAAACGAGGATCTGAACTATTCATCGTTCCAGATATTTCTACCACGGCACACATTAGGTTTTTCTTTCATGCTAATTTATTACTAAATGCAACAGCATGAAATGAAGCAATATTGACATGCGCCAACTGTCCTAATGTACAGAGTCCCACAATATATAGATACATTTGCACAAATTCGCACTGCGTGGATTGAAATTGTAGTAAACTCCTAGAGATTTTGGTACAGGGCAAAGGAAGTTATTTATTCATTTACTGGGGTTGTACCATCAGCTGTTTCCACTGATTATGTTAGCCTGCAGTCACAGGATGGTTTCTGTATGCTTTCACACATTGCCAATAATAACTACCCCAAATTTTTAGCGATGCAGCACCCCTGCCTGAGGCCAGAAGCTAATACTGTATTTAATACACTGACTGGTATTTACATGTAGTTGACAATAAATTTACACTAAGAACACACATGTATCATCCTGATTGACACAAGACTCCAGAATGCTGTTGGCTTCCAGCAGGATTATATTCTGAGCTGTCTACAGTGGTTCACTAGTTAAGCAAAGTACTCGCCAGCGAGGTTCAACCTAATGCTCCCGTCAAAACAGCTCCACATGAAAAGGAATCTCTTCCAAAGAAAACCTCCAAGAGCCCCAAAAGTTGCAGGGAGAAGAGGCTCATTAAAACCGAAAAAAAAGCCAAAATGAGATTCTCTTTGTGCTAAGATTTCCGACATTGCTGCAGAGTTTTTTTCCCCACTGTTTTGAGCAATTCTTTGTGCACGCTGAGGGCTCTACTTTTAAGTGTAGCTTCCACAGCAGACTTCATACAGAAAGGAAACATCAGGATAGGTGTTAAAGCTCATCATTTTCAAACAGTCCAAGGAATAATTCTAGGAAAATGAGCTCCGCCATTAGTGGAAACTTTCATGAAAAGGACTTCATTCTCTTCCACATTCAGAGGTGAACATTTCAGGTCCAGTAAGCAAAAATCCAGACCAAGATTTTGTTTCAACCAACCAGTTCAGCATAAATGGTCACGGTACTCGACTGGTTGGTTGAAACTAAATCTTCGTTTGGATCTTTAATTACTGGACCTAGAGTGTCCACCTTTGCCCACATTAGGGAATTGCATACACATCTGGAATGTACCATTTCATCAGGCCCAAGCATATAGTGAGGGTCTGCTGGGAACGTCTTGTGGAATCCCCAATCAGAAGGAGCTTCAACTCCTACCTCTGGCAGAACTTCTCCCATGTCCCGGGGGAGGCGGGGGACATTGGGTCCAAATGGGCCATGTTCCACGCCTCTATTGTGGAGGCGGCTGACCGGAACTGTGGCCGCAAGATGGTCAGTGCCTGTCGCAGCGGTAATCTCTGAACCCTCTGGTGGACACCGGCAGTGAGGGATGCTGTCAAGCTGAATAAGGAGTCCTATCGGGCCGCTTGTGGGACTCCAGATGCAGTTGATGGATACCGGAGGGCCAAGCAGAACGTGGCTTTGGTGGTCGCTGAGGCAAAAACTCGGGTGTGGGAGGAATCTGGTGAGGCCATGGAGAATGACTTCCAGATGGCTTCAAAGAGATTCTGGTCCACCATCCAGCAGCTCAGGGCAGGAAAGTGGTGCAGCAATAACAGTGTTTATGGTGGGATGGGGTGCTGCTGACCTCAACTAGTGATGTTGTGGGTCAGTGGAAGCAATACTTCGAAGACCTCCTCAATCCCACCGACACGCCTTCCAATGAGAAAGCAAGATCTGGGGACTTGGGAGTGGACTCCCCCATCTCTGGGGCAGAGGTCGCTGAGGTGGTTAAAAAGCTCCTTGGTGGCCGGGCCCCGGGGGTGGATGACATCTGCCCGGAGTTCCTCAAGGCTCTGGATGTTGTAGGGCTGTCCTGGTTGTCACCGATTCTGTTCATAACTTTTATGGACAGAATTTCTAGGTGCAGCCAGGGCATTGAGGGTGTCCGATTTGGTGGCCTGAGGATTAGGTCTCTGCTTTTTGCAGATGATGTGGTTCTGTTGGCTTCCTCTGACCGTGACCTTCAGCTCTCACTAGAGCGGTTCACAGCTGAGTGTGAAGTGGCTGGGATGAGAATCAGCACCTCCAAATCCAAGGCCATGGTCCTCAGCCGGAAAAGGGTGGAGTGCTCTACCGGGTCAGGGATGAGGTTCTTCCCCAAGTGGAGGAGTTTAAGTATCTCGGAGTCTGTGAGGGAAGGATGGAGCAGGAGATCGACAGGTGGATCGGTACGGCATCGGCAGTGATGCGAGCATTGCATCGGTCTGTCTTGCTGAAGAAGGAGCTGAGCCAAAAGGCAAAGCTCTCGTTTTACCAGTCGATCTATGTTCCTACCCTAACTTATGGTGAAGAGCTGTGGATAGTGACCAAAAGAAGAGGATCGCGAATACAAGCAGCCAAAATGAGTTTCCTCAGCAGGGCGGCTGGTTACGTTGTTTTTGTGATCGTTTGGAGCCGGAATCGAAATCGAAATAAAAATCTGATTAATTGCACAGCCTTAGTACTGTATATCAACAGTATTAAAATGATGTGGATTACATGGCTGCTTACACACAGTATGGGCAATTTAGAGGCACCATTTAGCCTAACTGCATGTCTTAAGGTGGAAGGCCAAACACATGACAGAGGGAGAGCCAGCAAGCTTCACACACCCACAGAGCGGAGGCAGGATTCCAGCAGCCCCCCCCCTC
>JAODKK010000093.1:16322482-16332617 GCA_026774405.1 Petrocephalus microphthalmus | reverse complement strand
CTGTCTTCAGTTATAAAAACTCTTTAATGGACACATCAAATAGAAAATGAAATTATACACATATATCTGCAGAATCCCAGAATCCTTTTGGTTTCGCAAAGTCAATATAGGCATGATTATGAATTGTATTCCTGGCTGCAGACGGGGGAACATAAAAGGCAAAGTTATCAAAAATGCCCCATCAATTGATATTTGAATGAATGTTCAAAACGCCCCTTCGACTGATGAAGCTGGTGAAGTTGACAGTGGTTACAGAGTCATGATTAGAGTCATGGTATTACAGTAATTCTGCTATGGTAAATAAAGGTTTTAAATTAATTTAAAAATTAATTTTAAATAGTACTGTAAATATCACTCCTTTGATAAATATATACACCAAAATCAGCCATAACATTAAAACAGGTGAAGTGAACAACATTGATTATCTTGTTAAAATGGTACCTATCAAGGGTGCCATTATATATTAAGCAAATGAACAGTCAGTTCTTGTAGTTGATGTGCTGGAAGCAGGAAAAATGGACAAGTGGTTGGATCTGAGTGACTTTGACAAGGGCCAAATTGTGATGGCTAGACAACTGGGTCAGAGCATCTTCGAAACAACAGGTCTTGTGGGGGTACCCAAGGCTCACTGATGCACCTGAGGAGTGAAGGCTTGCCCATCTGGTCCAGTCTCACAGCAGAGCTACTATGGTAAGAAGACAAGCCGGCTGAGGCAGTGTGATGTTTGGTCAATGTTCCACTGGGAAACCCTGGGTACTGACATTTGTACTGGGTAAAGTCCAATCAATGGTGGCTCCACCTCGCAACTTATAGAATTTGAAAGATGAAAGTTATGGTCAATTGGTGTATATCACTTCTGTTAAAAAAAAAAAGAAAAAACTGTTCCACCAAGCATTACTTTATATTTTCAATTTCTTATTGTCTTGGAGCTATTTTAATGTCATAAAGTGGAAGACTATGGCCAGGTCACTCAATCTAGGAAATGTCTAACTTATTTATACCCTGCTTCTCTGATGCATGCCGGTTGGCTGTCTTTTCTGCCGAATCACTATACGTGGGGATATTATTTATGGCCTTCCTATCCAAACTAAATCGATATGCTATGGTGTATATAACCTGGTTGGTAATCCACACAATGTACGTCACGTTCAACCCTGCCCAGTCTGTCTGATCCCTGTGTTTTCCTCAGACGTGGCTTCCAATCAGCCACACCTGAAGCGTGTTAGTTTTACCTCTTGATCTAGCCCCATTGTTAACGATCCACAGCTGCCTTATGTTTCCTCCCTCGTTAGCTATATATATAGTGTTCCTTAGTCGAGTATTCTTTGTCGGTTCCTTGTTACGTCCCAATAAACGTTCCCCCGGGGGGGTTACTTTGCGACACGCTGCATTTTGGGTCATTCCTCCTCAGCCTGGACGTGACAATGTACCAGATATTGGATTTTAATTTATAATGTCATTCAAGGCAAACAGTGTTACTGAAGAATTTTCTCCTCACTATAAAGTGTATGAAAATATAAGATAGCATTCACAATATTATATCACAAAAATAGCGAAATTGTTGGACTTGTATGTGTATGAACTGATGGGGAAAGAAATAGACAATTTATCTTGCTCTATGGTCATGAAATTAGTTTTTATCAGATTTGAATGGATGTTCTGACTGAGCGTAGTTTAATTTGATTGTAATTATAAGCTGCCAATAGTCTTTTTACCCCTGTTGTTGTTTCAAAATATTTGTCCTCACTTGTCGTATATTTAAAAACTGTCTTTCTGCTTCTGCCCTGTTTTGATTTTGCACAAATTTCAATTTAATCTCTTTAGTAGATTATATGTACCACCTTGGTCTTTTTCCACAGAAGGAAAATATGCATATTAGTAATGCATATTTTGACCAGAATTCAATGATGTAACTGCACCTATTGACATAAACATATGTGGGCAATTAATTATGCAAAATCAGCAGTAGTGTGTAGTGTGTGTCAGTGTGTGTGTGTGTGTGGGGGGGGGGGTTGCTATAATTGTGAGGACCAAAGGACAAGTATAGCAAATACTCAAAAACCTGACTAGTGAGGTCATTTGTTCAGTTCTCACAACTTAATTTCATAATTCATGAATGCAATTGAAAATTTTAAATTGTCAAAAGTGCATTTTGTTTGGTTACTTTTGCTAAAGTAACTGGGGTTATGGGTTAAGGGTGTCGTGATTGAGATTTGGGTTTTTCCCATAGAATGATTGGACAGTCCTCGAGAGGATAGGAATACAATTGTGTGTGTGTGCGTGTATGAGGGCTTGCATGTTCTCCTGTGTTTGTGCTGGTTTCTTTTAGATCAGTGTTTCCCTCAGGCACGCACAGCCGGTTTATGTTTTTGCTCCCACCAAGCTCCCTGTCAGACTGTCCAAATTTCTGCTTCCTCCCAGGAGCAAAAACATGGACTCCCTGTGGGTTCCCACAGGACCAGATTGGAGAAAACAATTTTCGATTTTCTGGTTTTATCCACAGACACATTCCATCTAAGCTTACAGTGACAGTGTACTGGATAAGTAGCTAGGGAAAATTGTTGGCTATGCACTGTAAAAACATGTGTGTGTATATATATATATATATATACATACATACACACACACATATATATATAAACATACACATATACACACATACACACAATGTTTGACTGTGCTTAATTTCTATTTTATAATCAATCAGAATTCCAGAATTAATCTGGGAATAAATAAATAAATAAATAATCAATCACTGAAGTGGAAGTCAAGACAATATACATTTACCTACTCCCCCTTGTTTTTCATCTTTCATTACAACAATAATAACAATATATAAAGATATATAATTTCAGCTAAATTACTGTATTGTCAGACTCCCTCCTTTATTGCTTTATATCAGTTTTAAATGATTGTGTTTATGTCAATTCAAAATGTAAGACTGCCACCACTCACTTGAGATTTGATAGATTAAATATCAGGCCTCCAAGACTCCTTTACTGATATATGAACTCTAAAAAAATATAGAGACTTCTCAGTGGTGTAGGTCATAACTGACATCCTTCAGAGTTATTTATATCTGACCTGGAATAAATAGTTTCATGACCAAGTTAGAACGCACAGCAGAGAGCCTGGATTTATTTACTGCTTTTTTTTTTTTAAAGTTGCGAGGACTGAACTCATTTGCAGTGTCACTCATAGCACACTCATACAAGGACACTCAAAGTCACTGATATGTCCTGACTAGATATTCACACTCTGAGAGTCATCTTATATCAGTAGGAACTCGTACCAATTTGCCTTTGGAAAGACTTGGGATAAAAATAATAACTTTTGAACTAGACACCACTGAACAAGGCAAAGCCAGCTCAAAGAACATTAATATAATTCAAGCATACAGTTCTGACAGAGCAGGTGAAAACTTAACAACCCACTTGCACTGGTGACTCAACCCAGAGCGTTGTGCTTTTCTAATGATTAATGCATCACAATGCTTCCTTTCAGAATGCATCAGTGTATGTTTTTCTGAAGGCCAGTGGCTAGTGAAGTGGTCAGGGATGAGGATCTGTATCCCAGTTGGTACCAGTTACCGTCTCAGCGGAAATCCTGTTCATGTGCTTTTCAGCAAAGAACTTCCTACCACATGTAAATGTATAAAATGTGATATTTATAATGCACTACTGATACCTTCATAATGCATCATAATGGTCAGTATAAGAATTAAAAGAGCAATACAGTGTCTAGTGTTGTAGTACTGGAGACCAGTCTTGGTCTCGAGACCACTTTTTGCAGTCTTGGTCTCTTCTTTTAATCGACTTTATTTTGACTCAGTCTTGTCTTGGTCTCGGACACCGAGTACTCGAGGTTTTATTTTAAAACCAGCCAAGACCAAACATCAAAACATCTCAATAATTTATCACAACGGCTTAATATTCATCTGATTGATAATACAGTACTGTGATTTGGTGTAAACATCCTGCTTCAAAGTTCAAATGCAACCAATAAGCTGCATTTTATGTGAAAAATGTTACATTTGTTGACTCATTGACTCATCGTAATGTCTGATGAAAGGCTTGAGCAGGAAACGTCACATAAGGTAGCAAAATTCGGGAGCATCATCTGGTGCACAGACTTCCTCTTTTTTCACTGACTGTTTCTTCTGTTCAGTACCCAGAGCGTATCATTTGGATGTGCATGCTTTGTGTTGGTTTTTACACTGAGACCTAACCTACGCCCTTGTGCCATGCAGTAGCCATACCTGTGCTTTACCTGTCCAGAAGCATTTATATTGAAGTTGTAAGAAAAAACATCTATGGTTCAAGTTATAGGTCAAACTGCTTAGCCCCAATATGGTGCCTATGCCCTGCATTTTATAGTGTGTTGTGTTATGTAGACTCAAACAGTCTGTTTCTGATCTTGACTTGGTCTAGTCCTGCCTTGGTCTTGGTCTCGTCTCGGTCTCGATACACTTTGGTCTTGGTAATGACTTGGTCTCGGTTTAGGTGGTCATGGCTACATCACTAATAGCATCTTGTATTGACAGTCATAAGGCATTATAGCACTTCAAGCATTTATAACACAAACATATAATAATGTCCTATGCCTTTTTATAAATATAAACCAGCCATTTATAGCCATGTTTATAATGCTTTATTAATGCATTTTAATGTGCTAAGAATGCGTTCATAGATTTTTACAGACATGGCATTCATAGAAAGTATTGCCAAAGTAATGTTAAGTAACCATTACAACTACAATTTTTATTACTCCTTATTAGCATATACATTTCCTTCTGAAAGACACGTAGAAAGCTCTCACTTTTGTATGTTATGCTTACTCTCCTTTATTTGTTTGTTTTTTGAGAGGAAGGTCTGGAGGTGACCTTCAAAAATGGCAATCCAGAAAGACTTTTTTTAGTGAAGACATCTGTATGTGTGCAGTTCTCCTGTTATAGGCATGGAATGCCATCTGTTGAAGATGTTTGATGTCCCTATGGTTTACCTGTTAAAACTGTCACTCAGTGATTTTTGACAGCTGCTGTGATGTTTATACGAAAAACATGTTTTACTAAGTGTACTGACAGCAGACGGTGATTCATTCCCTCTATCATTTTGGCACATTTTAGCCTATCAGCTTGTTTGACAATGACTATTTTATTTTGGAAGCCTCTCCATGGCGGGGAAGCTGGAGAATATATTATGTGGGAATACCTAACCACATTATGACAGCACAAAAAGGAATAATTCAGATGAACACCAGTGATCAAGGAGCGTTCTCAAATTTGACTTCCAATCATTCTTTTTTCTAATAAGGCGGCGAGCGCAAAACCAAAAATGTGCAATTTATCAGTCAATGTCCACCGTTTAATAAGAGGTGAAAATGATATAATTTGTTTGCTGCTGTTCCTTTCTAATCAGGCTCCATTATGGCTGGGAAAATCTGAGCAATTCACTGGAACAAATTCCATCTGTATGATTAATGAGGTGTCATCTTTAATGGTTTCAGAACCTCAGACTCCCTGCCACAGCATTCTCATGTGCACGACACCAAAGTTCATGGGATGAGAGGTCACCCTAATATGTTAATTAAGGAAATGTATAACAGGCCCGTTGATGTACCTTAATATTATTAAGTGCCCCAAAGATGTTAAAAGTCAGCAATTAATGTTAGAATAGGTCAGGGGGGGTCACCAAATCTCCATTACATTTTGAATAAGTTTGAGGGCATCTCATCAGTAAGGTCAGGTATTTGACAAAGCATTCACAATATGAACACTCTGTATTGTCTGATTGAGTTTAAATCATTAAATCAAAAAACTAAACAGTGAAATCATAGTTTTCCCTTTGGCCTACAATTTAGAGCACTGTAAGTTCTTATAATATAAAATAACATAGTATAGTATAAAATAATTTTGAGTTTAAGAATATAAATACAGTAAGTGCAAAAGTGCACAAACCAGTTGCTTATCTACAGTAAATGGTCTAATAAAAATTGTAAGAAGATTATAAAATAATTAGTCCTTGGTAAAATAACAGACTAATATATACCAATTTGTAAGAAATGTGTTGTTTTTTTGTCAAAGCCACACAGGCATTGGCACACAGGCGGGTAATCGCAAATACAATCATGTTGCAATATCAAAAAATGTTATAGTCTGTGAACGATAATGCTGCCCTGTTCGTTCATCAGTCATCAATCACAACGGTTCATGTTTTACATGCAGCTACTATATTTTTTATTTGTATTTGAGTTGAGTGCCCCCTCAAAAAAAGTGCTACCTTAAATTCTATTGTTAAATCTTTGTTCTTACTAGTCTCCCTATGGGGTATCAAAATCAACGCAACTAAAGCTAACAAATTCAAAGCAATAATAATGGGTTGTGACTTTAAAGCACCTGTTATTTAAGATGCATTATTATTTGTAATTATTTGTTTATTAGTATGTTTGTTTTTCCCATTACATAACAGTGTCCCTTATTATATAATTTGCTGTGTTATTATACAATATAAAACTATGAACAATGAGGATTTCTTTACTCTGATTATTTGCCCATTTATTTTGGTATCAGTGGTATCAGCACCAGTCAAAGCCCAAGTGTCGTCATATGTACGCATCAGCACCATTGTCCCCTCGGAAGTTATCACCACCTTGCCCTCCCCAGGATCCACCACTGGGTGATAGTGGTTGCCGGGGGGTCAGTTAAGGTTCATTTCCAGTCCTGCATACCTGTTATCTTTCTTTTATGTTTTCCAGATGCTGGTAGAAATTGAAAGTCATGCCAGTCACCTCTGTAATAATCTGCAGTATTTGCATTCCACAGTGTGCTTCTTTTAAGTGGACGTCTCACGCAGAAATTCCTTATGGTCTGTTTATGAGAAACACGTGGGCGCATGCACGATGTAGAAAAAACTTGAAGGCTAATATAAGAAATTGAGGGGACACTGCAGTGACATGCAGATATACCCCATGGATATTTCTTGAGTCACAAGTGTCAGAGTCAAGTGCAACAAGTAATTGAAACGAAGGGGGAAACAAAAACCCCGAACTTTAGTTCCGTCCATAGTCTTTCTGACATCAAGACTAAGTAAAAATTGTCCCCCGTGCATGATTCATATATGGACTCAAAACTGTCACCTGTGACGAAAACTCACCCTGGACCTGTTAAAAATTACCTCAATACTATCAGATGTGCAAATTTGTTGAGGCAAAACCAAAATCTGCACTGGCCTGCTAAACTAAGCTAAATGCACCATGGTCACCACTCCAGAGAAGACTGTATCCTGATCAAAGATTGAATTACATGCCCAAAGGCTGCCTCTAGGTTGGCGAGGAATGGGACATTCTGGGCAAACCCCAAAACACACAAATTCTTTTTTAGTGGACATGCGTATGCTTAAGATCTTTTTGGCACTACCGTGCAGCTGCTAGTCAGTCAGGTAAACAATGGTCCCTGAACTGTGGTGATCACTCAAGGTGTGCTTACTGGGCAACTGGTAGACAAGCTCAAAGGTAAATCACTGTTAAACCGAGTCACTGAGCTGAAGTGACCAACCAGGCTGACACTGTGCTAGTTTGCAGCCACCCTTCAACCCCAGAACCAAATGAGTCCGATATTGTGTTTGTAGATTCACTTTATTGGGCAAAGCGAATCCTGTGTAGCAGCACAACCTGTTAGTTAGCCACGAGTAAGGAAAGCCGACCAACCTAAATTTTCTAGCCATCATAACTAGATGTTTCCAAACAATTCTTTAGAAGATTTGGAGTCAGTTTCAGTTTGTTTTTGCTCTGTCTGCTCCCTACACTGTGGATGCCCGTTTGACTCATTGCCTTTATCCTCCTTAAGTCTGGACATGCATGGGTGATATTAGGAAAACATACTCCTAAGTTGAGGGAAGAGATAATCTCCTTTAAGCCCCTGAGATCTGCAGTTGGGGGATGGAGGGTGGGGCATTATTTAGATAAGCCACAATCTTCAGGTAAGGCAGATAAGCAAGTGAAGGACATGTTATGTAACGATATTGATGAGTGATATTTATTTAAGTATACTAGTCTTATCTTTCTAATGTATCACCACATGATTCATTGAATCAAAGTTCATACGAACTACTTCTAATGTGCAGGTCAGTTTGTGATCTGCAAAACCAAATAAGTTATAGAACATATAAAAATTATGCTGATAATGAGCAGCGGGCTAGCAATGTAAGTAAGTACTTTCCAAAGTTTGGTTAACTTACTAGCTTACAATATAGAACACCTCCATGTACAGTGCTCAGAGAGTTTGAGGAGCTTCCCTTTTTCTGTAAAAATGTTGCAAATTTACTTCTTTCGTAACAAGTCCATTAACAAGCAATGTTTAATAAATATGCGCATATCATCCAGAGACATTTTCTTATTATTAGGTGTCAATTGTTCTGAGTGACTCGTTCATTTCTGTTCTTGTCATTTTCCTATTAATTGCAATTGGAATCACTGGCTCCCAAGGGGATACTAAACAGAAATGTTTGGTTTTTTTTTTTTTTTGCAAATATGTGACAAGTTAAACAGCACCCAATGAGCCTACCTGTCAATTAACTTTTTTAACTGAGAAGAGCTCTTTTACGTCTATAATTTGGGTTTGTGTATTACTACTTGAAAAAAATGTTTAACAAATCTATTGAATGTTTCTAATGAATTTTTTATTTTTATAAACAAATGAATATAGCAATGATTTTGTTTTAAAACCAATACATTTGCAATATTTATACTGAATTAAGCTAGCATCCCAAGACTGCTGTAAGCACAGTACAACCACCGGTAATATAAAAAGCATCTATTTATTATACACAATTATGCAGCTCTTGCCCTCCTTCTACCAATAAATCAATATCTGTGTCCAGGATCCATCTCTCGTTGGCTCGGTTAAAACGATGAAAAGTCATGTAGGACACCCTGACAGGCACTGATGACTAAAGCAGGACAATTGCCTGAGGTTAATGAGGTACAACAGGGGCAACACGCAGCAGGAAGCTTCACTTGCTCGAATCCAGCCTTTTAGACACACTCCGGGGGAAGGCATCTCTGACAGGACGGCCATGCTCGGTGAGCTCACTGAGGCTCACCGCGTAAGGTGACCGATCCCTAGCCGGTCATTATACAGACGCGCAACTTAAGAAGCTGAATCGGGTTATTCGTGGAGAAATTTAATCCTATACTTTTTAGCAGGCTGAGGATTTTTTTTCCCCTGACTTTAAAATGGAGGTCAGCAACCTTCATGACAGATACACCGAGGTGGCCCATCTTAGCAGGGGGAAGGTTTCTGCTTATTCCAACCCACTTATCTTGTTTTTATGCATTACAGAGAACAAACCAACCTTCACAGTCTCTGCGAGGGCTTCACCCTTTACAGCCTCTCTGCTTGCCCCAGTACAGGGATTAATCTTGCTCACATGTTATTGGAGGAATTTTATGCATTTCTAAAAAAGCGGCACCAGTGCTATTTCTGACCCAGAAACACTTGGAATGTGAAATCTGTTTCCAGTCCCTTCCGCCTTTGTATCTGTGTATTAATATAACCCATGTTAATCATTGATGCCGAGTTTTGACATTTAGCTTTATTGAAAAACCTCCTTCTTGCATGATTGTCTGAACGATTTTAGGTGTTTTGTGGCAAATCCCGTGTGACAAAGTCCTATATATTCCTGTACACAGGTTATTCCTTTGTTTCTGTTCCTTATATAGTGTTTGGGTATATTTTTCCATTAGGGTACAAAATTAGTAATATTAATTTCAATACATCCTTAGCAATTTTAATGGTTTGAAATTATAGTGTAATGCTTGTTACGCATGTATTTAGAATGTTGTTTAAAAATGCTTCATCGGCTAATATCAATCCCATATTCCCCTTCCCATCCTCCAAGTGTAAAATGATGTATATGTTGCCGTCTATTTGATTAACTTATTTTATTCATTTAGGTTGTCATAGTCTGTTAGGTGATAATAATGTGACTTGAAAAGCTGATGGCACTCTGTACATATTTGGTATGACAGCCTCTGTCTCCCTTCTGAATATCAATGTCAAAATATGGTAAAGAAAATGTTTGAGCAACCTGTTAGTGGATCGAGGTTATTGTTGTTATATTTACTGGTATATATGTAT
>JAODKK010000093.1:16300073-16312822 GCA_026774405.1 Petrocephalus microphthalmus | reverse complement strand
AGCCAGGCACTGCTATCCATGCTGCAGTCTTACTTTGCCTGTGTGTGCCTGTGCCTAGCCAGGCACTGCTATCCATGGTAGAGCCTCCCATCTCATCTGCTGCCTGCTTCCACACAGCCCTATCACTCTAATCACTTTACTCACCTACATGCCAATTTTGACCCCTACAATTTTTTCATTTGCAGAGTAAAAGCAATTATCCATGGTGATCAAAGGCCGCTTCCCATCAGTAAATCGCACTGCTTTCGACTGGCTGCATTTAGACGACGTAGGAGGTAATTAAGTGCAGAAGCAGAAAGCACATGCTATATAGATCCGTGTGAAAGCTGGTGTGAAAACTACTGCAAGCTGTCCCTGCATCTCCGCAAAGAATGGGCAGAGGTGACGCTCAGGCTGCAAAGCGACACTTCGCGGTTTTTTTTCTAATCACTGTGTTCATTTAAGAAGATCAGACGGGCAACATCTGTCAGCTTTTAGTTGCTCTATATGGTGTTAATAGTAAATTAGTTACTGTCAGGCATCAGGAAGTGTGTAGGTAGATATCTGTTAAACCAACCCTTAGCTAAGAAAGTCATACCTCTATTTCCATTTGTTTGCTGCCATAAACAAACAATGTATTTGTCTACGCTGCTTATCACCGTTATTCTCCATTCTAGTAAAAACAGATAAAAAAAGACCTGTCATTTCTGAAATCACTCCAACTTATGTGTTTGGAAAAGGCCAAAGGAAAAAAAAAAAAATCAAATTCAGCAACTGCATGCTATTACACAAGAAAATCACCCAATGGATACAATATGTAGTGTGCATAAAATACAAAAAAAAAATCTCCATAAAACCATTGTCCTAGGTCCATGGTGCATCATTTGGACAGAGAGATAAGGGAGGGATTCACAATAGCTTAAAACGTGCAAAACACAGGGGAGCTAGACTCAAGCCTGTACATACATGAAGACTGAAAGTATGCAAACAGTGGCAATAAATAGTGCAGCAGCATAAACAGAGCAAAAAAAAAAAAAAAAATTTCTACTGTTCTCCAAAAAGTTGATTTTTTTGGATGGCTATACAAAATGAAAATTTGAACATTATTTACTTTTGCAATCTAATTATATAAAAAAGTAATAATTCAGGTAGTGTTCTTGAAGATGAGGCTGGCAAGTTGCTTTAGCATTGGCTAGTGAAGGCAGTCCCCTCCCACTGGTCTTCAGCGCTTAAAACACCGATTGGCTGACAGTGATACTAATAAGACACTCGATGGGTCTGAACATGACAGGGGAGATTGCATAATGGAGATCTTAAAATTGCCCCTGAACATGCATAACCATAACAAAAAAATAGATTCTTGGTTGTATTGTCTTTTGGTTCCTTTTGTCATAGAAATGCAAGGCCTCTGCAACATAAAAACTGGCTAAGCAGTCTGGCATCAATATCACAGGCTGAAATTCAGGCCAAATGAGATTACCATGACAACACTGGAGTGTAAACAGAGCGTGCAAAACTGACCCTGTCAGGCCATTTCTATCTACTGCCCTTACATTGGATGGACCATGCGATTTTTCTTTGGTAGCTTCTTCAATAACAACCTGTCGGATAGCATGTGTTTTCTGACATCAAACCTCAAACCCTGAGTCATCTTGATAGAACAAAACACTGTCATATTCCACCTAAATTCCCATGCTACCCCAAGCAGTTTTGTTTCATCTACGGAAAGAGTTTCTGTTTAGCCCACTGAGAAGTCCATTTAAATAAATGAGTTAATCGAACTGCCCAATACAAAACTATAGGACAATGCTTATGCCTTCACTATGGTTTTTTTGGGTTTTGCTTATGGGTTTTTTTACGGTAACCATGGTTTTACTTTGGTACCTCATGGTAATTATGATTACTAAGCTCCTACCCATACATAGTATTACCATGGTTTACTTATAGCACTTCATGGTAACTGTGGTACTGCTATGGTTTTCTTCTACTGTAGCACTGCAATGGAGAGACGTATCGTCACCCTCACCACATTATTTCGATCCATCTCCCAATTTTGCTCCCCCTTCACTGCAGCTCCTCAGTAATTACCTGCCTTATTGCATGCTAGGTTGAACAAAGGACACATCTGTTTGACCACTGTGCATGTGTTTTAGCTGCGTGCAGAGGGATGCAGGTGCTGGAGAATGAGGCCACAGTGAGGTGTGTATAATCCGCAAGCAAATCAATCCTCATTTTCCATTTTTGTAAAGAGCTTGAAAGCATATTTGTTTCTGTGCTGCAGATAGATGGATGGATGGATGGATGCATGGATTCTATAGCTTTATCCAGATAGCTAATCTAAAAAATAATCATCTGCTTCTTTTTTTCTGTCCTTTTTAAATCACTAAAACTGCGGCAGTCCCCCTGCTCAAATCTCAAATTGATATAAAAATTACGCCTTCAATAGAACAATAGAACTGCAGACCATCAAAATGGTGACATTTTGGAGAAATGGCAAATAATTCCTTCAGAAACTGATCTTAATAGATGGCACACAGAGTATGGACACACGGGTAATGTCAAACAAAGCATATCAAAAGGGACATGATCCATATATATCAGCTCTCAGAGAGGAGATAAAAGACTGATTATGAGAACTATGGCAACCAAGTTAGTATCAGGTCGGGATACAGTAAGTGGCTCCTAGGTGGTAAATTAAAATTTCAGGGACATCTCTTTTAAGTTGCAAAAATTTTTTATTGTGTTTGGGGGGGGGGGGGGGGGGTGTTCACCTGGAGGCCACTGATATATTGCATGTTCAGACAGTTTTAGAGGTTTGACTAAATCTATCCAGTAAGTGCCTGAAATACTACCATATATGTTTATAAGTTCTGATGCCTTCTAATGTAATATGAATGCAAGTTTTGCAGTCAGAAGTATGACAGTGTGATTATTTATAGCTTGTTTACAAAGAGCCTGCCTAGGTCAGGAAACCGGATCTCTATAGTGAGAGTACAAAAGTTACTCTAACAGCAGAACTTTCAATGTTGCCTAGAAGGTGGGTCTCTTGGGAAAAGTGCAGTGGAATTGATGATTAATTGATTATATAACTTGCATCATTCAGTCCAATCTCAAGATTGAACAGCATAATACATAACTTTATAAAACAAGAGTCGACTGGTATTTCAATATTTTGTTTTTAAAAGCATGTTAAATATCACATTCTATTGGATTGTAATATTGAAGAAATTATAATAAGTAGCTTATTATGTTTACTATGGTGTAACAAGAGGATTCAATTTAATAGGATTTACCTTTGTAGGTCCAATTGTACAGCTTAATTGCTTAAATTTAAAGCCCATTTTTAAATGTGGTTCTCCTGTTATTTTGTTCATCTCCTATATGTCTTTACTTTCCTAATAAAAAGTTTTTCATATATCAACCCATTTTCTAACATTCTTTCATAATAACTATTTCTCCTAGTACAGGGGTGCTAAACCCCAGTCCTGGAGGGCCAGAGTCCTGTGTAGTTTAGTTCTTTCCCTGTTCCACCATAAACGATTGAGCTGAAGAGCTGTGTGGTAATCAGCATAAGGAGCTGCGAGGCGTTAAATCAGGTGTGTTAAACGATGGTAAACCCAAAAATGTGTAGGGCTCTGGCCCTCCAGGACTGGAGTTTGACACCCTCCTAGTATATCAAAATGCCAATGTACAGTCTCTTCTAATTTAAATAAATAAGTCCCAAATTGCATATAACCTTTGAGTTAATTGTATGAATTAACAGTATCAACCAAAGGTACTGTATTTCTGTATGCAAATGTATGACATTTCATTCAGATAAAATAAAAAAAAAAAAACTATTAATACCTAAAATAAATGCAGTGCCATGATTCTATCAATTAGACATCAGGACCAGATATTGGTCATTGAGCTTTATTAATTAAAACCCAGAAAATTAAACTTGTTTGCCTCAAAAGAATAAAAAAAAAATAACCACTTATCAAAAACTACCCCTTTTATAAAATGGCTTAAAAAACGGCAAATGATTGTGACTATGGGTCTTTCTTGTCTTGTAATTTTGCATCCTTCTTTCTGCCAGTTGCTTTTCCAGGCCAGGGTCATGGGAGGTAGCTAATATGTTTTTAAAAAAAAAAATCTGTCTGATCTATTTGTACCCTAAAAAAATTATGTATAAGAACATCAAATCAGGAATGAGTTTCTGGTGAGATATTGTTTTGTTCCATTTTTATCTATACCATCCACCCAAAAATCAATATAATTGCATTTTTTGAGCAAAATGCTTATTGAGCAAAATGCTGATGTGACAATAGGAAGGAAAATGCATTTTACGTTTGCTTTTATTGTCTCCAGCAGAAACCCACAATCACATGAGATGCTTGTCTCAATCTGTTGATATTTGTTTAGTACTTTTGGAAGAAAGCCTCTTCAGACTCTGCCAAAACCAGTCCAGTTCTGTGGCGTTCCCCAGTCTACATTTCAATTACCATTCTGGGGTGAGTTTCCTGAAAAAAAAGTCTTGCATTGTTTGTAAGGAGTGACGAGTGAGATTTGCGAGTGTTCCCCAAAACCATTCGATATTCTAAAGAATTAATGAACAAACTTAAAATAGTTGGCTCCTCCTCAGCCTCCACAGTAGAAAAGCATAGCCAGGAACACTGATCCCATGTATTTCAATACTGAAATATGTTATATGTGTGGCACCCCCTACTGTACACCGACTACGCCACCCCTTGCTATTCACCAACTACTAAGAGTGCCAGAACAAAGGGACCAATGCTCTAATAAAATGTACAAATGCAGGTTTTAGAAAAATATAAAAAATTCAATCTTTACTAATAAATACTCGTTTATGTAGCTTGATTAGCCTCTAATTAGATAGGTCACTACCTTAAGGTTGGGGAAGGGACAATAAACAGACAAAATACAAAAAAGGGGGAAAAGAAAAAAAATCAACAGGATATTGGGCAGAGGCCTACTGGACCAAGGGAGGGGAACCACTCAGGTGGGAAACTAGGGCTTCTATACCACGTGATTATGCAAACACACTTATCTTAATATACACTGCAATTCAATTCAATACACTGCAATTCAATTCAATACACTGCAATTCAATTCAATACACTGCAATTCAATTCAATACACTGCAACCCTCACCATACTCAGGTACCTTAAGTGGTAAGGACACAGGAGCTTCACACTATGTAGCACTGCAAACAAAACTTTCAACCGTTAACCTAAAAGGCTTGGAGCCCCAGCTTTCCAGTGTGATCTCCCTCAAACACTTTAGGCTACCCCACACCACCAACACCCAGGTTGATTAAGGATAAAAGGGGGGGGGGCTAAGGGACTAGACACTAAGGAGAAAGGAAAAGAGGAAAAAAAAAGATAAACCCACTCTAGCCTGTGGCTTACAAAACAATCTCACATTACACACACAGGAGCCACAGCACACAGGCTAGAGGAAAATAAAAATGCACAATGAGAAACAGAAGAAAACAATAAATAAATAAGTTTTGAGCAGCACCACATTATTCACACAGTACAGAGAACAGCAGCTAGCCATACAACATAGCCATATAGACCTGTAAGTCAAACACGCAAGTGCTTGTGTTCAATTGAATGTTACACTATTAAAACCACCAGCTAAATGTTCTAAAAGAATTTAATATAACATGGACACAGAAAAAAAAGCAAACAGGCCAATCATGATATCCTGACATGATAAAGGCATGTTCAGGATTAACAACACATACCTGTCCCAGTATGGTCACAGCTACCAACATCCACACTGATTACACCCCAGCTTAGAAGCTTGAAGTTTAAACAGCACCTGCTTCCCCATTCACTAAAGGTAGACAAACACCTACTTAGCCCACTACTTCCCAATTAAAGCAAAGTATTAAGAAAGACTCAGGACGTACCTGAGGGCCGAAACAGCCCACCAAACACTGCTACACCACAAACAGCATTCTCACACAGATACCCTGCTGCCGCGAGGACCCCAGGTGCCTTTATGTGCTCCTATCAGTATGATCTATAGGTGGCCTAATCAATGCCTGTCCTGATCCCCAATCCAAACGTGGCCCACAGGCTGCATATGATTGTCACACCACCATGCCAATGTTAAAACATATATTTATACTAATATGAGCTTTGGGTAATGATCGAAAGAATGAGATCACAGATACAGGAGCAGAAATTAGTTTCCTTCGCAGGGTGTCTGAGCTCATTCTTAGAGATAGGGTAAGGAGCCCAGACATTCGGGAGGGGCTCAGAGTGGCAGGGGTTGGACCACATTGCCTGCAAAGAGCAAAAACCTCAATTAAAAGAAGCATTAAAACAACTTATTGAGGACGTGCCCAAGAACATATTTTAGTATAATAATGAATGCAATTTCTTACAGCAAAGCGCACACAACAAGAAGGGAAGCATTCAGGGGAAAATCTTAGTGTTCCCAAGGACTTGCAGGCACCAGAAATATATCTTCCATATGCCCAGAGCACTCTGTACAACAATGTATGTCTTTGATGTAATACCTCTCCTTAGCCACAGTTTGGGGATTCAACACTGGAGTCAGTAAGCATTCACTCGGAGGATACCTGATGCCTCCCAAAAACCAACCACCAGCAAACGCACCAGCGATTGCAGATGCAGAAAGGATTCAAGAAATGTGAGAACGTGTGAATAGGGTAAATGCCAGGTATGTCTGCAATGGCACGAAAAGCAATTTTATTGTCATGTAAGGCATTCACCCCTGTTGGAAATTGCATGTAGTTGTGCGCAGGGTGCAATAGAAATGTGAACAATGCATGCACGGATTTGGACACAGCAGCCTTGCTGAGGCCATGTGCATCACTGACAGCCTGCAAGAATCCACCGGTAGCATAGAAGCAGAGAGCTGTCAGAAGCTGCGCAGTAGGACTACGGGCATAATTCCAGTGACGTCAATAAACCAGCATTAACGTCAACTATCATCGTGCAGGAGGATTACACTTCATACTGTAAAAAATTATCACAAGAATAATCAAACTGCACATGTCCTACAACACAGTTAAAATGCTAATTAAAAAAAGAACCTTCATCATATTACAGTTATATGATATGTTACAAATATTCATTGGTTGTTATAATTTTGTATAGATGTGAATTTTTCTGAGCGTGTATTTTTTGCACGTTTCTAAAAGTGTAAGTTCATAAAAGCAAATCCCAACTCATTTATAATGATGTTAAGTATCTTGGGATAGTATATGCTCTGTAAGGCCTTAAACTGCATTTAGCTACAAATCAAGAAAAGATGCTATAAATTGGGGATTTTTCATCTACCCCACTTCTTCTTATCTTAATAGTAATCCTGGTCAAGGTGGTGGTGGGGGGGGGGGGATAGCACTCCGTCATAGACGGTGAAAAATATTACGTGAATAGTCAAGATAAGCACACTTTTTATGTGAGACATGTTATTCAGTGATAAGCGATGTAATTTGATCTTCTAATTAGAGGTGCTATTTCTCCATATGTATGAAATTATATGCAGAATGGACCGGAACTGGAAAAAGAGTTCATTTTTGGACTGAAGTCTTTATGTTCACCAATCAACTCAGATTTTAAAAGATTCATCAACCCTGTCAGATATTTCAGTTTTATGCATGTACCTAAGACTGTGATTATGATGTTTCTTAGCTGAGTAAAAGTCTGTTAAGCATGGCAGGACAAAGCCGGCACAGGCAGATGTAATCAGTGAACAAAAAGAGTCTTTAATGACTAAGACAGGTGACACAGCAAATAAATAGAATCACGAGGGACCCAAACGAGTAAAACAGAGAGGAGAGAAAACAGGTAACAGGAGGGTACAAGGTTAATGACAGATCTAGGAGGCAATTAAACTGGGAAGTACTTAAATACAAGACTATCAAGGGAACAAACAGTAGGCAGCTGGGAGTGGTTAACAAGAGGGAAGGAATGAGAGGTAAGTAAATGACACCTCCAGGCTTGGGGGTTTGAGTCCTACCCCTGCCGTGTGTGGGCTCCTCTCCACATTTTCCATGTAATGCATGGCTTTTTCTCCTTGCAGTCCCAAGACCTTTAATTAGATTAATTTGCATATCTAGACTTCCCATAGTGCATATGTGTCCTTCCTGCCTGGAATAGGCTCCACATGATCTTATATTGGAAAAGTGGTTGACTATGATTATAGAGCCATCAGAGCTCATAATGACCTTTAGGCTAATTATTTATCTTATTTGATTATCTTTTCTGGCAGGTTGACTGTTTACACTTTACAGTTTTAGAATCATGACAGAATTCGCTTTAAGGGTTTAAGGCCCCTTCTTTATTGTTTGGTAATCTCAGAGCTAACCTGGTATTCCCATCAGAATTTCATATATGAAGTAATTTCATGGTGTATCAAACCACCTAGATCTTTTCTTTGTCTCTTGATTTTTTGTTTTTACTTTGAAAAGCTGTCAGATATTCTAGTGTAACTTTATGCGTCCATTTTTTCACACAGAAGGGTGAAAAACATAATAAAGTCCATGATTTTAATGTCACTCATTAGCAGACATAAAGAATCCATAAGTGCTGATGGCATCTCTAGAAGGGGCATATTAACCCCTCTTTACAAATTGCATATTTTATGTTCTCTGTCATCAGGGCAGACCCTTAGGCAAAGAATAAGAATGCCTTCAAGCTGAGGGAGAGCACACCATGTCTCTGCTAACTATGGAGCTGGTCAAGGACGGTCATTCTGCCCTTACTCGCTTGCGTGAACCACATTATTCAGAGGAAGTCTATATAAGGAAACAAAACAATCACTTAGCATTCTCTGACTCATTTGCAGTCAGAGAATGAACAGGGTCCCGTAGAGTCCACTGAAGCGTGTTAGTCTCTGATGTCAGTGCAGGTTTCAAGCCACACCTGTACTGCCAAAGCTGCTGATTTAGGATGCTGGATCTAGCAGAGTCTCATCTGTGGAAAATCAGAAATCTATTTTGGATAATACTGCTGTTGGGATGCTATGATTGGGTGTTTGCATTGTTATGCTGGATCTGAAATAATATACCGGCTCATCACCAAGAATCAGATGCAAATGATGGACTGAGCTTTTAGCGGGCTTTTGGCGTACCCCAAGGACAACCTTCAAGGGTTTTTCAGCTGTTCAATTCTCAGTGGTCTGGAACAAACACAACAAGCAGTTATGTTTTATTATGTTACGTTATGTTGCGTCACATTACGTTATGTTATGTTGCGATGGTGGTGGGCATACACTCAAACCTTGACATATGAAACACTTACCATGGACTTCGTGTCATTCTAAGGACAACTACACAGAAAATTTGTTAAATGCCCTTTTCAGTGTTGCCGATTAATTAAAAATGTGATTTTTATGTTTATATAAGTCATATTTATGTATGAAGAGGTATGAAGAGAATATTTTAATATATGAATAAAAAAAATGCTCTCACAATGTGCGAATGTCATCTAAAACCTGAATTCTCAACCGCTCCAAACACAATGCCACAATTACAAAGTGGGTGTATTTTGCCAGTCATAGGGGGTGGGGGTGGTCTCAGTGGTAAAGTGATATTAATAACATACTGTTCGAGGTCCCAACGATAAAATTTGCTGGGGTGGGGGGTATTGCACATTGATTTTATATTCATGAAGTGTATTGAATTCTTTTAGTTTTCTTGAAAAAAATCACGGTGAAAAAGTAAAATACATATACATATTAATAACACATTACGTTATGCATATTAATAAACATATTTAGAACTTAGAAGTATAGATCCAAATTAATCAATAATGCATTATTAAGTTCATAAGGCTCCTGCAAATTATATTATTTTTAGGAACAAAGTTTCTGCTGTCCCAATATCATCATTCAAGTATGCCATCATTTAAATAAATCTGTTTGAAGAAGCTGTAAGATCCGTCTGTGCCTGACATTCAGCATCCTCCCAAAGTATTCCTTAAAGCTTTTTCTTCTCAGCCTCGTATACTTGCATCAGAGCATTAAATATACAAAATGTTTATCTTGGACTATGCATTTAGAGTGGTGCCGTAACCGGGAGGCATGGACTGATGACGAGTAGCGTCTTACCATGTTCAACAATGAATCTCGATTCTGCATTACCACAGATGACCATCTTGTGCGAGTATGTTGGCGCCAAGGGGAGAGGACCTACCCTGTCAATGTTAAGGAGAGACGCAACAGCATTATGGTGTGGGGAGCCATCGGGTATCACGGCACAGGGCAACGTCCTGCGTCCGCATGATTTATCCCTCCTGGGACAGCACCCCAATACAGTCTTTCAACAAGACAACTCCCATCCACGACGGCACGTGTGTCTTTGGACTGCCTGTGTCATGTTAAGGTCCTCCCGTGGCCAGCCAGGTCCCCCGATCTTTCCCCATTCGAACATGTGTGGGATCAGCTAGGACGTCAACTCAGACCCAGTGCCAATCTGCAGGATCTCGAGGGCCAATTACAACAGCTGTGGGCTGTTGCCACAGGAGAGGATACAACAGCTGCCCAGTTCCCTTCCGCGCCATAATGGCACATGTACCCTGGCCCGGGGGGGTGCCATACCATACTGACATTGGACCAGCAGTGTGCCCATACTACCACCCATGTTGTCTATTTGATGTGACATTATAATCCTTGCGATACAGTCACACAACCTTTCACCACGTGTAGATTAATTTCATTACCACAACCCCATCTGGTTGTGTAACTTTTTTTTGTCACTGAGTGTATATGGCGTACACTGGAATGTATGCAATGCTTTTGTGCTTCAGTGGTCTTCAATTAACTTCCATTAAACTACACTACAGTACGCTGAACAGTCACTATATTATATATTGAGTTCCCTCAGGTATCCAAAGCACAAAAACCCTGACATGTGTGTGTGGGAGGGGGAGGGCTCTCGGCTTTGAAGAAGCTGATTCTTGCTTCTGATTCACAACATAACATCCCCAGTTTCTTGAAGCTTGAATTTCCCGTGTCCCTTCTTTCTTCAAGCTGAACCAGCTTTTCCACAAAGGCAATGATTATTTACAGCCATGCTTAATACATTTCATTATGCAAGCAGTGACTGTTACATCTCATTAAGCTTTGGCTATTGCTGGTTGCAGTAATATGTGTCCCTCGTTTGTTTGTATTGGGACTAAGCCCCTGGCTCTTGGGGCTGTGTTAAATGAGAGCAGGACAGGCAGAAGTGATGTTCATTCTGCTCTCCAGAGACCCTGAAAGATAGCAGGTAGACAGGTCCTCGCAATGAAAATGGTCAACAATGTCGGCAAGGCCATCAAACTGGATTCAGGTGAAAATGAAGTATATTACTATTATTGTTGGTATTATCCATTCATTTTTTCTACGCACTGGGTCACCGGGGGTCCATAGCCTATCCCAGAAGCTACAAGTCCCAGGCAGGGAAGAACGCAGACGGGGCACCAACCCATCGCAGGGCACACTGACACAGACATACTTCTGTTTGTTAAGTTTGGTAACTTGAGTTCACCTTAGTATGTTTTTGGACCATAAGGGGAGAACCTGGAGGAAGCCCCACGACACACAGAGAGATCATGGAGCCAGGGTGGAGACTCGAACCCTGGTCCAAGAGGCAAGAGTACTAACCACTGTACCACCCCCTTTATTATATTATATTATATTAATTATTATATTGACTTTAAGCAGTATTCCAGGGGTTCTCAAACTTTTTGATCAAAGGTCCACATCAGATTTATGTTCAAAGTCAGAAGTCTGGAACAATTTTCAGGAACAAAAGAGTATTTTGATCTCTAATGAATTAATTAACAATGACTTTCGATATATACCTCAATATATACATCAATGCATATGTATATATACATACATACGTATATACAGTATATATATATATATATATATATATATATATATACACAGTACTGTGCAAAAGTCTTAGGCAAAAAAAAATTTTAAAACCATTTGTCTAGGTCGTATGTGTACATTTAGTCAGAACAAAAAATATAGTATAATATTTGAACATATACAAATCAGGAGTAACACAATACAAACTAGTGAAAATGTCTTCTATTCTCCAAAAAAGTCACCGGCATCTTGCTGGACGGCTAGAACAGCATCACTTCAGGTCCTAAACTTGTCCTCAGGGGCACCTTTGCCATTCTGTGTATTTCTTAAATTTCACTGTCAGCTCACTTAAATAAGTAACTTAATTAGATTTAAAAAGTGAATGAGATATTGATTAGCTATACGAGGTGTGTTAATGGTCAAGTAAAAAATAAATAAATGGGTGTAGTGGATGGGTGGTACAAGTCCTGTGGTGATTTTAGCAGAGGCTTTGAAATGGCTAAACACACTTTGACAGGCATAATAGCATAGATTTACACCAGCATGAAGATCATTTCAACATAATTTTCTTTTGTTACCTGAGACTTTTGCACAGTACTGTATATACATATACACTATACATATATATACATATACACTATACGCTATACACTATACATACATACTTCAGCCCTCTGCCGGATCATGGTCCAGACTTTAGGAAGCCCTGCACTATACATTTTCACTTTGTCTTTGGGCTTTGAAGGTCTCTAAGTTCATGCGTAAGTCCTTCATTCTAAGCTTTGAGCCTATTTGTAATGGACCTCCTGGACATACTATAATAACAGATTTCCACTTTCCTGGTTTGGCCTCAGTATTTCTCCTTATTATTTCATTACTGCATGCTCTGCAGCAGTTATAATAGAATTGTAATATATATATA
>JAODKK010000093.1:16285293-16299144 GCA_026774405.1 Petrocephalus microphthalmus | reverse complement strand
TACACAGAATATATGTAATATTCTGTTATGTAGAGCAAATGGATGTTAAAGTTCTGGGATCTCGATGACACTTTTGATGGCAGGTTGTCATAATGTCTGACGTGAAAATCTCAATAGGTCGGTAGTATAGTGTTTTATGAAATAATTGGAAAGAAAGGCAAAGTAATCCTGGGGAAAAGATCTGTGGCAAACTACTGCCTTCCCTGTCCCCGGCAGCCATTTTAAAATGCATGCGATCGTAATATCCAAACAATGCGAGAGGCTCCTTTGCTATGGACAGCATGACCCCTCCACTTCTGATAGTACCTCAAATCCCTCCATAATCAATACATACTCCCCATCTTCCATCCAGTCTCCTGCACTTCTGTCTTTGTAAAATGCCCTTTATGCTGCCTACGCAAACCATTTAGCCTAATTTGTTTTATTGGTAACCTGCCACAAAGACATCAGCAACCCCGTGTGATACCGGAGCTGGCAGGGACAGGAATGGCACAGTTTTCTACATTCACTGACTCTGTGAACCCAAGGAGAGAGAGAGAGAGGGAGAAGGAGAGAGAGAGAGTGAAAGAGAGAGAGACATCAAGCAGGGGGTGGAGGGGATACAAAGAGAGAGTATCTGTTCATCAAATGAACACATCCAGGGAGCGAGCAGCACAGGCGAGTCACAAATGGCTGTAATTACCACGGGATATTTTCGATGACAAACAGGATTATAAAGATCTGAGAAGAAGCACTGAAAGGCAGGATTAGAAGCTCTTGACTTGTGTCTTTGCTTCACGATGGGGATAGACCGGCGCCGGAGAGCGTCTCTGGCACTCACCTTGAACTTCCTTGCGCTCCTGTTTGCTGTGTCGGCCCTGACGACCAGCTACTGGTGCGAGGGCACCCGGAAGGTGGTGAAGCCCTTCTGCAAGGGGCCCGTCGCCCTCAAGCAGAGCTTCTGCATTAGGTTCAACAGTTCCAACCTCAATGACAGCAGGCTGGTGCAGTACATCTGGGAGACTGGGGAGGACAAGTTTCTTATGAGGAAGTTCCACACCGGCATCTGGCTGTCATGTGAGCAAAATGTCAACATGATTGGTAAGAGACTTATGCCTGTGCCTGATACATCTCATGAAACAAACTTAATTTATTATCTTCTATTCATTTATGTTTATTTATAAAAAAAAAACTCTGAAATTAGGGTACCTTGTATTGGTGTTTGTGGGGTGTCTTGTCTTGCATTTACACACGCTTTTGCTCAATGAATGGCATACGACTTTGATAAGGAAAAAAAAAACAACTTCTCTGCATTTTAAACTGCTTTAAAATTGCAATCGCATGTAATCCTGAAACCGTGAATATTTTTCTTGGATTGGCATTGATGAATTATATATTCTCTATTATAAAATTCTAAAGCAGACCCAAGCAGCCCAATGGAACCGTTAATGATGTGGAACAAGTGCTTGTCAAGTTACCGTGCTTCTTATAGATCTTAGGGATTTATGCATCACAAGGACAATACAGCACAAATCCTATAAACCATGCATATTACCCCTTAAATTGGGTACATCGATCGTCTGAATTTGAACATATATACAGTCAAATGTAAAGGAAGATCATAAACAAATCAAGTAATGTTTTTTTTTTTTTCCACTAGCCATTACTTCATACAGTAAATTCGTTGATAAACTGAATGCGTGTTGAACTGGAGCGGGGAAATCTCCAGTCTAAAGCCATGGTAACTCTATCATTTTGAATGAAAGTACTTGAAATGTACGATTTACATGTGACCTTCTTTCAGGAGAGAACTGCAGAAGTTTTTTAAATATTGCACCTTCACACGAAAGAGGTATGTATGTATATTACTCTCTTCTGCAATTTATATATATATATATATACATTGTAATACATTACGGTGCAAGATCACAACTACAAGTTCAGAATATAAACATGGTGAACTTGAAACAAACTTCCATAAAATAACAAGTGAGCCCTTTACTGATATCCCTGAAGGTATATTAATATATAATAGGTTACAGTACTGTGTTTATAATCTCATGTGAAATGCATCTATACTTGTTCAGTGGCTTTACTTCGCCTGGTAGAGAATTTGAAAAAAAATTACAATTTGCAAAGATTTAGTAGATAATCATTAGGAACACAATGACCACATAATGAAACGGTTATTATTGAAGCTAATGTGCTAGATGTAAAAAATCTACAAGTGAACTATGGCACAATCATATCTTGAGTTACAGATGAGTCTGCTTTAAAGAATATTAAGTGAATGTTAAGTGTATGGCGGATGCATTTCTCAGCTGAGAAGAATGCTACTACTGATGTTGCTTTCTGGAAGCAAAAATAACATGGATAGCATACGCTGGCTGGAATGCAAAAGGACCCAGAGATCATTTTTTACCAGACAGCCATTACAGACAGAAATACCATATGTCCTGTGTTAAAGTTGTTTTATGGATGTTTACATGCAGATTGCTGTATGCATCCCGTTCGCACCAAAGAGAATGTGATGAGGCCATCAGTACAACCTGGCAGCTCATTAGCTTAAATCTCAAAAGAACCGCTGCACCACCACTCAGGCTCCTTTTAGGCTGAAATTTCTGCATGCGATACTGAACGTGTTCATTTGCTTTTTACTTACAAACAGCATGCATTAAATGTATGCATAAAATATTGATCTAAAAGCCAACAGGATTTCACATTGTAGGAATTGTATGTAAAGGAAGCTGTCAAAAACACACCAACACATTACAAGCCAGTTTATCCACTAGAGACCAACAGTCTCCAGTATTGGCACTATTATGTACCCATACAAATAACATTGCAGTTGATTTAACAAATTTAATTTGCTAGTGACAAGAAGCTGAAAGTGGGACAGAATATGCAAAGCACCGCATTTTAGAATGGATACATGATATACAAAAATATTCAAAATAATTCATTTAGGAAGTTAAAATGTGCATGTTGGCTAATTTTGGGGAGACCTGGGCATTTAGCAAAGATTTTTAGAGAGCTTTAAGTATCCATCTGAATGCTTATATATTATTACTTAATTCCAGTAAGTAAAAAGTCCAAATGATAAGCAAAATGCTTTTTAGAAATTTAGAAAAGGGAAAAGCTCTGCAGGGCCGCCTTTCTTCCCACCACTAATTTAGTAGCAGGTGAAAGGATGTGAGCTGTCTCCTATAATGTGGGCAGCTGGCCATAAAAAGCCATAAAATAATTAATTTGGGAGGGATCTGTATCCAAGTATACAATCCCCTGACTGGAATTCATAGCCTGCAAGAACTGAACGTCAGCTATTTTATTGTGAGCACTAAAAAAAGAAATAGACCCATAAGTATGAAGCAGGTGATATAAAACCAGGTTAGCTGGACTGTGCAAGCACACTAAATAACCAAATTAACAGTATGGACTGGATTTATGTTATGTTACAGATTTATTCAGCCTAAATTGTGTGGAATAATTTGTTCAGGCTGACGTCCCAATATAACATTCAATAAAAACACATGATCAACCATCATAGTAACCATTAAGAGTACTTTTAGTTACCATAAAATTTAAAGATGTCATATGTATACTGAGTATCATTTGCTGCGGTTCATAAGGAATACTTATGATCTTTAGCTGCTGTTGACCTCATCTGCGATGTTTTGAACGCAGCTAAATAAATTTTATTTTAGAACACATTGTGCTGTGTTTTCTGCTTCCTCATGGAGCATAGTAATATTATAGTGATTACATAGCAGTCCATATATTTTAGTAAATATGTTACATGGTTATGCTTTCTTTGTGGAGGAGACAGGAGATACAAGAGAATAAATGTTGCTGTGTTGCATTGTTCACTGATAAAATGGCCTGCCTGCTTTCTTCAGCAAAGAACTTCTGTATAAAGAAACCGGTATAGGCCAGCTAAAATGAATGTTAGTGCTATTTGCCAAGAAATAATGCTTATGTAGGCTATAAGGGTTATTATACAAATGATTACAGAGGGTTCTGCCGAGCTCCAGTGGATCATTCCATTGTTCACTTTAAACTTACTTGAAGGTTTTAGCTTTTCTTCCGGGTTATTTCCCAAATGGAGGGAAATAAAAGGTTGTAGGGATCTCTGTTATCAACATTTACTGAATATACACTGCCACAGACTGGACCGACAATACCAGTGCTGTATGTGGCTGTATCTAGCTCATAAATAAAATCTATACTCAGAGATGCCGCTAGACATTTTGGGCCCCATGAAAGCATTTCATATTGGGCTCCCAACCCAGGCCAATCCAATTATGTTCTACATTGTTTAGGGCCCCGGTCACTCAGACACTGCCACTTTACAGGATCCCTATCTATACTAAGTTCTACCCATCGTCCAAATGCTTGTCTTGTTCACATCAGGCCCAGAGCCTGTCCCAAAGAATATAAGGCACAAGGCAGGGGTACATCCTGGATGGGACATTAGGCAATCGCAGGGCACACAACCACAGTTATACACTGGCAGCAGCATAATGGCACTAATTAGTCTAAATGCTAATGTCTTTGGACTGCTGGTGAAGACCACACTATGAGGGGAAGACCTACACGATACTGGGTGAACATGCAAGGGGTGAGACTCAAAATGCAAGCTCTGTAAATGTAAGGGAAAGGCATTACCCACTGAGCCACCGTGTGCTCATATTCAAACCAGATTAGTGTAGGAATGTATTTTGTGGCAGATTGAAAACTTCTTCAATTTGAATTTAATTATTTCCAATATAAAAAAATTATGAATTGCCAGCATCAGTATCGCTCTTCTCAAGCAACTTCCATATACTGTACATGGCTGATATACTGCATAAATAAAAAAATTTGTTTAAATGTGTCAAAAGGAATCTGATCTTGAAGAGTGTACACAGTCCCCCGTAAACTCATAATCTGCCAACAGATCCAAGCACAAGACAATAAGTCACCGCATTAATAAAAAAAAAAAAAACAATTCCAAAGCATTTTATATTGCTATATCTACAGGGATCAATATTTTGTTTCAGTTGGCTTTAGCAATTTGAAAGAAAAAATCACAAGGGAGTCCACTTGTGCTACAGATCTGAATATTGTTAATAGAAGACCACAACTGATCTTACGAGTCACGCTGATGGAAGATGATCTGCTTATTAAAGTGCTCTTGTGATGTTTCGCAGGGGTCTTGTGGTTATGTATTGTTGCTGAATGCCTCTACATCGTTCTGCTGTCAACGGGAGGCATCCTAATGTCAATAGAAGTCTGCTACTACAGCAACGTCATCGATGGCCTGAAGCTCAATGCCTTCGCTGCGATATTTACTGTCCTGTCAGGTATAGTAACAGCCCACCTCTTCATAACCAAAAGACAAATAAATCAGCGCTTTGTATTGAGAAACCTGTTTTATTCAATTTTCTTTTTTCGAATTGGGGCTGTGAATGGGTTAAATGCAGCTAACATTACAATCCCTAAATTAATGTACAATTAACACTATGGGGGTATTTGGGACGTTCTTGCCAACTCATTACTATAACATATAAAATTTCTGATTTTTAATGGCTGAAAAACAGAGGCCTGACAACAACGGAAAGTGTACTTAATAACATAGACGAGCTTAAGATGTTTTGTTATAAGCCCGCAATAAAATAAAGCAAATATTGCAAATTACAGTACTTTTATCCTATGTATGCCTCTGTCTAGTAATCTTTAAAAACGAAATCAGGAAATATCAGCTTCACCATGAAACTCTAACTGAATGTTGTGATTTTAACTTTAAAATCTGGGATTCTGTGGAATGTCATGATATAATTCTAGGGTTGTTTGTTCATGTTATGCTCAGATCTGACTATGATTGTGCTGCATACCTCAATTAGATACAAAAACAGCAATAATAACGCATTATGACTTATAAATATCCTAGCCCTTAACGCAATAAATATCCTAGCCCTGATTTATATCGTGTCATATACTTAAACACTACTGAATCATCTCAATCAAAACTCATCTCACATCCTGATCCTGAAATTCTACCAATTTATGCTGAGGCAGTCCACGTTATGTGCAGTGCAGTGTGCTTTAGTACAGTGGGTGCAGTGTTTTACACTTGACAGAACCTTCATAACAGCATAAGAATAAAATCTAACCCACCTAGCCTGTCTGAGTCTTAAGCAACATACTGTCTACAGCATTTTACATACTTTTGATTTCAATAATAAGACTAAATTATAATGAAAGTTATTTTAGACCATTATTAAATGAAGTCTGTTGCTCATTTTCTTGCTTCGCAGTTTGTTGTGCCCCCGAGCCTGCCCCAGTGACCACCCATTGTCATTTCCTGCATTTGATTAGAATGAAAATACCCCATTGTTCATAAAACAAGGTTGTACTACACCACATTTCTAATGGAATGTGTTGCTCAATTTATTTTATTCATTAGTGTTCTTGAATTTCAATTAATAGAGAAATATCTCCGGGGTTGGCCTTTAACACAAATTTCTCATAATAAATGCAGATAACACTTTATTGTAAATTGCAAGTAGATTTGAATTCAAACCATGTCGTGTTGTTTAATTTTTCACAGTGCTAATTGTTAACTTTTTTGCAATGCATTTGACTGTTTTGCAGGGCGATACATTGCACACCTGATATAATACAGCTCGGCAAAGAAAGGAAATCAGGCATTAGCTCTGTACTTATTACTCTGTGCCAGTTTTATTAGCCACAGGAAATGACTTTGATAGGCTATAAATGTGAAAGGAAGCAATCCCACAAGGAATCAGACTATCCATTCTCTGGTAGTTAAAAGTAATGTAAAAGTAATGATGTTAATATCCGTACAGTCCACTTTATCGTTCTCACTTATGATTAAGGAGACAGGTGATACTTTGGCGATTCCCCAAAGGCACTCTCTTAACCACACAGGGAGCAGTAAATAGAGGGCTGCGATATAATTAATTCTCCCATAGTTGTCTAGGCCTTTGCCCAAAGGTGGCAGGGGGAGAGTCACAAATGTGGGTCTAGGACAAACCAAAAGAGGAACAGCAGAATAAACAGCAAAAGTACACAGAATGGGATTTAAAACTTTTTAAAATTGTTTCTTAATGTGAATATTCAGCTCAACACATTCTTACCTGATAAATACCCAGCACATGTCCTGGTATCGATCAGCATTTTCAGCCCCGGGTGTCTTCTCTTTTGAACATTCTTATTGCATGAATTCCATTATGCACATTGTGGGGAATTATGCTTGTGATTACAGATGTTATTTCCCGACAGGTACCATTCTGTTTACATTACATTAAGTCGGAGCATTAACAAATAGAGGAATGCCATATCAGGCAGACAAAGTGGATAACAATGGAGGTAATACACAAGGGATAGAAACCATTGGCAACACCTGAGAGGAGCTGATTGGTATGCTCTGGCCTCATTCGGTGGATTGCAGGGCTTACGAGCTAATCGGATTTATTCAGGAACTGCATTGTTTTTGGTACATGACAAAAGCTGATCAGGAGACAGCCCTCCTTACCCAGGTACTGTGGGGGTGTTATTCCATGTTTTTGGGCGTTTTAGTCAGTCGCTGGGCTTCAGTGAACTTCAGCACACTTCTTTTTTTTTTTAGTTTTAGTGTAAATTAAAAAAGGAAACGTTTTTCTACCAACTTGCAGATTAGCTTTCACAAATTAATAAGAAATGTCTTTAGCATGCATTAAGAAGATAAAAGATGCATAAATCCCAAATAATCAAAACCTGGATATCATTCTGAGGTTCATAAGACCTCCAGTTTTCATTATGATATTTCAAATTATACTGGACATTGAAAAAGAATTAGTATCTGTCTGGACAAACATTCAAGCAATGTTTTAAATTTGACGTCTTTCGTACGTTTCTCCTTCTTTGGAAACAAACTCACACACTAAGTGTACTGACAGTGTAGCTTTTTGCAGTATTAAATGAATCATTCACTGCTTTTTTAAATTGTGATACTCATTTCAATAATTATATGTTTTATACTATGTGTTACATTAACATAAGAAATTTACAAATGAGAGGAGACCATTTGGCCCATCAAGCTCGTTTGGGGAGAATTCCTCGACTAGCTCAGAGATGTTAAAATCTTATCTAGGCATGATATAATGGAGCCCGCGGTTTTAGCTTGTACTACACTAACAGGAAGACTATTCCTACGTCTAACTTAACAAATCAAACAAAGATATTGAAATATGTTTCTTTGTAACTTCACGTTCCTAAAAAACGAGGAAATGGTGGTTTTGTAGTTGTCAGTGACCGTTTTACGTTTAAGAAGGGCAGCTTAAATAGAAGTGATCCAATACTGCCACCTGGTGGCTAACTGTGAGATGTACACTAAAATTTAAAGCGCTCACTCTGGAGAAGGAACATTGAGTAACAAACGATCCTCGAAATGGATTCTGTTTTATTGTTTTTTTTTTACCGCATAATTTAGACTTTTAACTCTTCTGCATTTACTTCTGCGATTATATCTATACAACTGATTTTTCCGTGGCTCCAGGACAGGAAGGAAATTAATGTGGTTCAAGCGATAAGGACATGTTAATATTATAGGATGTGTCTTATTATCTTAGTGCTGCAATAGACGACATGCATCATAAAGCAAACCGGTTTATTAGCTCATCCTTGCATCTCAGGTCTCCTGGGAATGGTGGCACACATGATGTTTACAACAGCCTTCCAATTAACAGTCAGTCTCGGGCCTGAGGACTGGAAGCCACAGACCTGGGACTACAGCTGGAGTTACATGTAAGTTGACATTTCTTCCACGTTATTAATTAAAATTCATTAAAGACGTATTGCCATATAGTGTTAAGGACACCAAATATGGCACTACAGTGATTGTGTTAGTTTTCAGTATGAATAAAATACGATGTTTTTTTGCACCTGGGTGAAAATAGTCATCCGGCGTCTATTCGGCTATTTACACCCGGCCTCCTCACTCCCCGCCCCCCCTGGCTTCACAAAAAACATTAACACTGTGTTTCATGCATGGCTGCACGTCATTCCACCGGCTGAAGGCAGCAAAGTGGGATACCAATATAAAAGGTAGGGTACATTAAACACAAAATGTACCCTTGTTCCACCAATATTTAGCTAGTGGTAATCTTGCTAACTAGGCTTGAAATAAATTTTTCACAGTGCAGCAGAATCCCCCAGCCATGTGTTGCACGTAGGGAGGAATTTTAGGATTCGGGGGGGTGGTGGTGGTATTAAAAAACTGTGTGAATTCAATAACATTATGCATGAAACTTTTAGTGGAAAACCCCCTCACTCTCTCTCTTGACAAATGCTGACACCTGGGTGCAAATATCATCTTTCTGTTATATTCACCCGGTTGCAAATAGCTACATTAGCTACCCACCCCGGATGCACTGTTGGCTCCTGATACCTCAGTGCAAACAGCATCTACCTACAAAAGGTGGAGTTGTAACTGTGCATACTGAAACGGGATTTTAGACAGCTTTGGTGTCCTGCAATAGGATTGATAAATCTTGTGGGACCAAGATTGCTTTGAAAATAAGAATCAGTCTGAAAATCATTATATCCTCTCTGTAGAATATTTAAACATTTCCAGTTGTTAAAAAGAAAGGTGGAAAGGGAATCAGGATATACAGTATATAATTAAACCAAGTGTTATAATTTAGATTCACGACTATGTCTAAAATCCCGTAAAGAATTTCATTGGCAGAGTGTTTGTGAGTTCTGTGGGTATCAGTGTTTATGACAGAAAGCCACTCCACTGCAGGCATGGTTCAACAAGCCAAGTATACTTCACAGTGCACACACTCCTTTTCACACACTTCTGTTTGAACCCTCCTTCAGTTTGGCATGGGCTTCCTTCACTGCCTGCATGGCCTCATCCGTGACAACGATCAATCGGTACACAAAGACTATCTTGGAGTTCAAGCACAAACGAAAGAACATTGAGAAGAACCTTAAAATCAAGCAAAAGCTGCTTGACTTGGATTCACCGGACCAAGTGTGGGACATGTATATCAGCTCCGTGCCCAGCACTGCAGAGGAGCTCCTCGACCTCTCCAGCAACGCTCGCAAGTTATCGAATGCCTCTATCTTTCTGGATATAAACGATTTACCAGATCATCAGGTAGAAGAGTACTGCTGAACTCCTTTTAGACGTGTCTAAAAGAATATTCAAATGATGACATCTAATATTGGACACTTGGTCATGCTGTGTGCAAATGTTGAATTTGACTTCAACTGAAACATCAGGCAATTACTTATGATTTTTTTTATGTCTTTCTTACCGATGTATTATTTATTTGTCGTCTTGCTTTTTGCGACTGGAGACAAGTTGGTGTTGAAATTTATGGATGTAGCTGTTTGTGAGTAAGTATTTCGTATATGAAAATACAATGCCATTTGTAAATGATAAAAAAAAAACTAAAAAATGTTAGGTGGAGAATAAAACTGATAGATTATTGATGTTAAAAAAATTCCAAAGGAGTCGAAAATAGATTGAAATTGAAGTGCTTTTTGTTCTAATATAATAATGTTATTTTGTGTTTTATATGAGCTCTATAATGGTTTTCGTGATCATATGCATTATTTTTTTCTTGAAAAGAGTTTCTTCTAAGTATGCATAACATACTATTTTTTTCTGCTGTGAAAAAAGTAAAGAATATAGTGTGTTAAGTGCCTTTTCTTTGAAACTTAAATAAAAAAAAAAACATTGTTGCATGTGCATTATTGTGAAATTGAAAACTGAAAGTTGAATGTTTTAGGGCCTGGTATTAATAGCAAATGTATGGATTTTTAAGGAAACTTCCATGTATTGTGGTTGCAAAGCTATCTTTGAATTCCCCCTGAAACAACAAAGGGCTGTGTATCTGAATTTTTTCACATTGATAGTTTCATGAACATTATCAGAATGGTTCACGATGCATATACATTTTAGTGTGATAAGCAATAAAGTTACATGGGAGAATTAATTTTAAATTTTAATAGACATGCCATAGAGACAGCGGTTACAGAATGCTAGGTGTACAGTAAGCTTTCATATGCAAAGAACAAAAGTTGACCAATAAAATGCAATGATTTTTCTTTTTGTATCTGACAGCATGTTTACTATTATCTGGAATATCAAGATGAAAAGGCATCTATCTATTAAAGGCTTTTACAGCTTCCAGCGTCCTAACTCCAGTTATACACAAAAGTAAAACGCCCTGTGCCAATAAATAAAGTGTTTAGTTTCACAGGTCACATTAGTAAAGCAAGACAAATTTATTAAAGGAAGAACACCAAACCACAAAAGAAAATTCCCTGAGTATTTATTTATCTAGCAATATAGATGGGACAGCTGTAAAGTTTGCTAAGGCACAGCTTCATGAAGAATTTCAGGCACAAAATTAACCCTATTTTTAAGCAGGAATGTATTCCTGTGGAATTTATTTATAAGTCATTTCAGTTGTCATAGTGTTTCTTGCAATCCGTGTTTACTGAACTTCAGTTCATTTTGCTCCGACGAATGACTCAATGGACTGCTGTAAAGTTAGCTACTTAGCGCCCTCAGGTGGTTCATTTTGTAGATATGTACAATGTGCTATTAAGGTCAGTGTAATACGGCAGGGTTATACTATTTAGCCAACATTTAGTACACACGGTGATCTTCAGGCTTGTTTTATTAAACTTCCAGTTACCAGAAATCCATCTACTGTATCAAAATGCATTTTTAAGTGTATCTTTGCTTAACAATGGTGTCTTTTAGGAATAATGTTCTCAATATTGTTTCCAGAACAGGTCCTATTTTGAACCTTGTTTGTACTTTGTAATAATCAAAGTTAAGTAATAATGTATGATAAAAGCTGTGTTTGTTTATATATATATATATATATATATATATATATATATATAGTTAAATTGCCTAATGGATTCTGTTATTTGTGTCAACAGGCATTAAATATATTCTGTTGTGAGTATTTCTGCCTCTTTTGAAATTATGAAAATTTCAAAATCTATGCTTATTTATCACAGCTTAAAATTACATGAAGTGGAACATAACCATCTTCCCATTGTTTCCTTGGTTCTTTGTCATTATTTATCAATGATGATAATTTTAAAGAATTTCAATGACTGGTGTGACATAGTCTTTTTAACTTTTTGCATCTAACTTATCTAAACTCCATAGGTTTTCATTTAAAACATTAGAAATTCACATCTGTTGTGCATTAAGCTTCCCCCATTAAAACTCTCCCTGATCTGCCTAATACTGAGATTGATAACGATCGAGGAATCTTGTAGTACATGTTATGGTCAGTAGTTCAATGGAAACAAGAATTATATGTGGACAAGAACCTTATCTGAAGAGCAGAACAGAGCAATATGTAGGGGAGTGTGGGTTGAGAGTTAAGCACTGACTTATAACTTTGACTAATAACTAAGCCAAAATGACCTTGTACTGTCTTAGGACGTATCCAATTTATGCTATGCTCTTTCAGAGCACTGATCACCCGGGGGTAAGTGGGGTTCTGCAGAACCAACTGAGAAAAACGTAAATGGAAATGCTTTGGAACACAGACGTGAAATCATGTGCTCCATTTAATACCATAATACAACTCTCCCACCCTGAGGGGGCGCCAGAGTTTTACAAGTCATTTTCTCATGCTTGTTCATGACTCACTGATTCTTCAAGAGAAAAGGTGCTCATTGCAAAGCCATTATTCAGAGCCTTGCAGGCACAGGGTCAAGGGCTGGGGAGGGCTCCTTCATAAACAGTAAGTCTAATACTGGGGTATTTTTTGCGTCTCTGTGTAAAGAATTCTATATAATACATTCCTTACAATATTATGTGCCTCCTAATATTATGCCAGGTAACTGTTTCTTCAAGTGAAGCAGGCCTATATTATTAATTCTTATACAGAACATTATAATCCTTATGAAAGTGTCTAATGCATTATAGATGACAGCATTAAGAAAAGTGATACTGTATTTTCTTGTGTACAGTTTAATAAATGCCTTCTTAATAACGCGGCAACGGATGGCAACAAAATTACAAAACATCTAAGTATTTGAAATTGCAGATGAAATCAAGTTGTTAAAGCAGCTCTAATGCCTCTCGTGCTGATGAGATATGGATTTTGCCATTTTAATTGACGCTGCAGAGGCTTTGGGTTTTGGGGGAAGGCAAGATTGTGTTAGTGCTAAATGATATAGTGACACGATGATGCAGTGAGACCTGGCCTGTTCCGAGCTTCCTAGGGCCACTTTAATTTGAATTAGGTTTTTGTCAGGGATGGATTGGGCAGGAAAAAAGAGCTCAAATTATAATGTGTGTGCGTGTGTGTGTTCGTGAGAGTGCATGAGTATGTGCACATGTTCCCTGGCCCTACCACAAAGACACACACCAGCAGTACGTTGGTCCTGAAGTGCACAGCAGAGCACATTAAGAAAACACAGCTAAATTAAGAAAATGCAAAATATATAAATAAAAAAAAACTCAAAACAATTGAAAACACAAAAATTAAGGAGATTCAAAACATACAAAAAAAATGCTAAAACATAAATAACTGACGATTTTTCTCTCAGTGTTTTTGTGTCTTCTCAGTGGGTTTGTGATCCCTTCATTTTTTCCCCAGCTTTCTTAACGTGTCATGTTTTCGCATCAGATCCGGGCCGCCGTAGCGCAGCCTAAGTACTGCGGCCGCCCAGGGGCAGGTCTTTCTTATCTTAAGCCTCCAGATCAAAGAAACCGGGGTTTAAACATGGCATCTGTGCCTTCCTGCCCAGCATGCCGCTTTATCGGAAACCATTAAATCTGTTGTTCTTGATCTGGGGACAGCTGGTGTCCTCCCAGCACCTCAGCTGTGCCCCCCC
>JAODKK010000093.1:16265255-16278427 GCA_026774405.1 Petrocephalus microphthalmus | reverse complement strand
GGGGCCCCCCCCCCCCCCCCCCCCTCATATTCATGGTGGGGCTTGATTAAAACTTGCCAGCAATAAAGCAGTTCTAAGTGTTAAGCGCCGCAGAGAGATATTGTGATCAGGTGCTACATGGTTTTATTAAACGATGACCCCGGCCTATCTGGATTTGAGAGGATCATGGGTAATAGTACTGCTGATTGCCTTAGGTCAGACACAGAAGTATAAAAACAGTCAATTATTAGGCAGCACACTACTGAGTTTTAAATTAAATACATAGTACAGAAGAGAATCTGTTGTGACTGGACTTTCCTTAGTATAAAAACTGAATATACCAAATTAAACATTAAAAAGCACTTTTTATTAGTACGCTCAAAAATGTGAAGGCTAAAGGAGTCACAGCACGAGTCCTTGTTTTCTGAATTAGTAGCTATATGTCCGACTTAATGTTTGTCATATTGCAGTACTTCAAACCAATATATTAGGGAAACCACAGATTGCAGAGTTCTTCCTTGGTTTGTTTGTTCAATATAATGGATTTATTATACTTGCTATCATCAATCTATATTTAATCAATTCCACAAGACAATTTTTATTGGTAGGGCGATAAGTCATTATACTCTATAACCCTAAACTCTATTTCTTCAAGTATTATTAAAACAGCACTGATTGTAATCACAGGACTTGCTCGAAGTGTAACCAGAGATGGTATGGAAACAAACCATATCAGACTCGGTCAGTCATCACATAAAATTTTATAAAGTAAACCAAAGAGTCATAAAGCCGGCATGATACAGGATGGGAGCACTTTATACTTGGGCGAATACAACTGCGCAGCGATGCATTTCCGCTGTTTACATTCCGATAGCATTTCAAATAAGCACAGCTAATGGACAATAAATCAGCTTAATGCCGTTAATGTTGCTTTTGTCTTTAAACCGCTGCTGTTGTTGCCTCTTGTTATCTCTACCCTCTTGGTCCCACCAGAGTTGTTCTAAAGGGAAAGTAAATATGTTGGCCCTAATTGAGCCATGGCTGGGGCTGCTCTTCTCTTCCCGAAGAGGCCAAATGGCCTCACGCTATGGGCTGGGTATTGATTACGGTGGGCTGTGATAATGCAGGCCTCAGCTGGCCGCGGGGGGAGCAGGTGGACGCTAGACGTGGCACACGGGAGCCCCATCAGCGGCTTGCTGTGCACAAACAGATGTGTGGTAATTACTCCTTTCCCTGTGTCGGGCACCAACTTTTGTTGGAGAGCGTTTTCTTTCTGTACCCATTAATCTTAGGTTTCGGGGTATGGATGCATTCATGGGCCTATGAGGCTAATGTTTATGACAATGTTTTTAAGAGTGTCTACTCTCCAGCATCTCAGGGCAAGGAGAAAATGCATGCATAATAAGTATCTTGTATTTATGTCCTGATATTTACGCTTATCAGTAACATGTCAAATGACAATAGAGCACATTCCTGAAAAATTGTAAAAGCCGAAACGTCGCAACAGGATTTTTTAACAAAGATTCATTTTAATAATCTTTATATCGGACAAAAAATATCTTCCAGAAGGATATCAGTTCAGCAAATGTATGCATATAGTTGGGCTAACGATATTCATTTGTATGTGCATGTATGTGCGTGTCCATGTGTGCACTTCTGTCTGTATGTGAGGGGGTGTGATTAGGTCCAGCCAACCATTACAACTGCACTACAGCTATTAAAAAGCCAGTCAATTGTAACTGTGCCCTGTCCACTTCCAGCTCACATCCATCATCAGGAACCCCTATGATGCTGTCTCCCCTAATTCCCGGTGGTACTTTAATGAGGGCTGAATTTAAAAACAGGCTGTCTGGACCTTATGGTGATCTTGCAAAGTACTGAGCAGCCCCGGCTACAGGACCCAACTGCCCATCATTTGGCCGTCTCTCCCATGAAGATCGCCTCTTCCTGTACTTGGACAAACATTATAAATCTTTCCAGCTACTGACACAAAGGCTGCGTTCTGGCACAGTTTCACTGAAAGCCCATATGCTTAGTTTTTACAGTGTACAGCCTCCCCGTAATCATTTCCCCTTTACAATACCTTAGCTTTTAATTGCCATCTCTTATTCATTTTCATAAAATTACTTTATAAAATATTAATAAGGTTTAAAATATATTTTTGTTATTGATGCTGTTCAAAAGCACAGAGATGTTGAAACATATTCAAACTGTTTTGATGTCACGTCGTATTCTATACATCTGAAACATTTTGTTTGATAATGTGTGTTTTGCAACTTAAAATAGTTTGTCCAATTATGCATGTAGGCAATCCATTACTTATAAGTAACTCACTTAGTGCAAATATGATACCGATATTCACAATTAAATTTCATAGGCATTATTGTTGTGCCCTTAATTTCTCTCTACTTCAAAATCGTACGTTAGAAAAAAATTAGATGTCTAACTCGATTGGTTAAATGCAAGAACTTCTCATTTTCCAAAAATGGAAAAACTCTGAACTGTTTTAGTCTCTTCCTGCTGATTGCCAGCCAACTTGTGGCTTTCTGACAAGGGAATAATACATCTACATATTGTGTTTAAAGTAAATTTGAACTGAATTTAGTGCAGTGCTCTGTTCCGAGCTGCAGGGAGAGCATGAAATTGAAATATGAGCCTCAACCTCCATCCAGCGATTATGGCATCACAGGATAAAATCCCTTGCTAATTGTAACAGAATCCACAGAGTCTGAGGCTAACTGCTTTAATGCTCAGCTCAACTCAAGGTCAAACTGAGGGCCAATCGATAGTGAAACGGTGTAAGCGCGCAACTTGGTTTCAGCCTTTTCCCTGGCTTGTCGAAGATTCTGTCTAAGCGCAGACATTCATCTGGGACATTTTTTTTTCTTTGGGATACAGATCTGAACTGAATCAGAGGAACAAAGACCAAATTTAGGGATGACAATTCATTTTCTGCACCGAGTGCTGAGTTCTGCTGCAGGACAGCTTGGCCCCTGGAGTCATATTCGCTGGACCTCTGGAGTTGCCAGATCACATCAAATGGCCAGGGCACATCATTATCTTCCATACAACAAATGACCAGGGTTAAAGGTCAATTGACAGCGCCCATAATAATGTCAAGTTGGCGGGTGCTTTGCAGTACATCTCTTGCCATGGTCCCTCAAATGTACTTTGAGTGTTAACTGACCATGGGGCAGAATATATACACTAATACGCTATAGTTGAGCTCACTTAAACAGAAACCAGTGCTATTGTTGGTAATGAATGACTATCGCTAAAGTGGTATTTACCTCCTCATAACTACTGTTAAAGTGATATATACCTTTCATGACTACTGTGACCAATGCATTTGGTGTTAATATACTGTAGGCCTCTATTTAATAAAGAAAACAACCAATATATTAACTTGTATTTCTGTTTTTCAAAGAAGTCCGCTGATTTTATTATTTGTATGATTTCTTGTTAGTTATAACAAGGCGTGTTGTGTTTGACACAATGATCAGTCAGCCAAAGCAAATAATTGAATTCTGTCCATTTTCCAAACAAATCTAAAGGTTCAGATGACAAATTGGACTTAAGTTACACAAGATGACTGTATTTTGTTGCAGACAGAACTGTACCAGTCTTATGACACTTATGATATATTTAGTGTCTTCAGATATCATTGACTTGAAGGTAAATGCACAACATGCTATATACATCATGTAAGATTTGCTTTTGAAAATGGTTTTCTAAATCAGTGGGACGCAGGACTGAGCCACAGTACATTCTGCTCCTATGTATCATGCTTGTACGTGGACAGATTACTGATGTCCACGAGAAGGGAAGTCTCTGGAATTAATAGACGTACCACTGATACAATTAATATTAATATTCCAATTTATTAAACGTGCTCATTTAATAAAGACATCTGCGATTAACCATATACATAGAATTTCGCTGTTCCTCGTCATTCAGCGACGGAAAGTAAAAGTGAAACTTTATGTACAAGGTAATTGAACTATCTTTTGCCACTTATTTTCATTTAGAATTTTTTATTATTATTTCTGAGGCGCATCATTGATAAAATCGCGCTTATTCTATATGGGCAGCGTTAATTAAAGCATTTACTGTTTAATGCATGGTGAGGGTGCAAAATCTGGCAACGTACTATTACAAGAAGAAAATATCCTTTGGGAATAACTGTCGCAGAATTATGCGCAATAATTGGAATATTTTACTGACCAATTAACAGCAGTCTTGGGTAAATATAATAAGGAAACGAGTGATGCGGTTGGAAGCGAGCGCTGCGCCATTACCTGTACCAATTAAGTCCGCGTGCGTAATGCCTGTCAAAGAAATGCGGCTCCGACCCCAGCGCTCGGATGTCAGGATGAAGTCTCAGAAACTCCAGCAGGGCTCGGGTCCCCCCTTTCTTAACACCTATGATAAGAGCTTGGGGAAGCTTCCTGGTCGCTGTCCACTCTCTTCCCAAACTTTCAAAACTTGGCGCTTTGGTGACCTCAACGCTCCCGGTCTCGGCGGCCACGCTGGAGGCAGCGATCAGGTTCTTGGGATGCGATCCGTTCTTCGCTTGGTACCATTCGGCAAAGAGGAACTGACTGGACTGCCTTATATCGGAGTTCTCCAAAATTTCCGAGTCACAGCAACCGACCAGAAAGTAAAAGAGGGAGACGCATACGATGCCGAGGAAAAACATGACCAGCAGCTTCTGCAGAAGTCTCCGGAAGTCCAGGTGAAGGTGTGTAAGACTTGCCATCCCTCTAAGCTCAAGCAGAAGGAAGCCATTCTATTAAAAGTGGACCTCCCGCAACTTCGGCTCTCTAAATCGTGGTGCGTAGTGGAATAGTTCTGCAGTATGAAGCACGTATACAAGCATCATGGCATGCTCCAAATCTTTAAGATCAAAAAAAGTGACCATGTGTCGCATTTTCACCGCCTTTAACCCCAAATGCATTCTCCGACTACCTAAACTCTACCATCTCTTGTTCCCCGAGATGCTTCTTCAATATCAATGGTGCCTTCAGTATCAGATCGCGGGAGTTATGCTCCCGATGCTGGTCAGTGAGTCCTTATACGTCCCTCAAAAATGACATCTGAGAGTGCTCATTCATGAAAATGCGCCCGGGCGCGGATGCTGCGCCGAGCATGCACTGATTGGAGGGCTGTGGAGAAAAGGCGGAACCCACTTCGCTGTCGGAGAGCGGAGAGAAGTGTCCCGTTATGGTCCCATGCAGTGCTATCGGGCTGGCTGTTTCTATCAACAAAGTGAAATATATAAATGCCGCTGGAACGCACATTTACGTTTATTTAGGAGTCGCTTTTGTCCCAAACGACGCACAGCGAGGCAGTTATTACATCACAAGCGTACGTCTGTCAAGGAGCCAACTTAGGCGTAAGTGCAGCTGATAGACTGGGAGACCACTTACAGTCAACCTAAGAGAAAGATATGCGGTTTGTACTACATGTATAGTGAAACAGTGGGACATTATAGACCAACGCAGTCAGGAATTGCATTTGTTATTTAATGTAATTTGTCACGGCTTTATTGTTGTTGGTGTTATTGTTATTATTGCGCGCGATAAACTGGCACCCCATCCCTGTGCTCTGTGCTGTCTAGGATAACAAGGTACAAATGAACCCAGAACGCTACCCAATGACAGTTTTTTCAATACAGGAAAATAGTGCTTCATCGATTGAAAATGAAATGCTGAGACATTTAAAAACTGGTTGTCCTTTATAAACACGTGACCCCATTCCAGGAAGTCCATCACAGTGTACAAAAAGATGTATCTATCTGGAAACAATTCCAATTTTAAAATACATTTGGGTCTATTTGATACACAATTTTAGGATGTACTATTACACTGACACTTTCAATAAGTCCTTGATGTTATTAAATTTCAAGCAGGGGATGCAGAAATTGATCTGTGATTTAGTTCCGCTTTTAGTGTGTTTTTGTAAGGATCTTGCAGTTTGTCCTGGGAACAAGTTACATTTGCAATTTATATATTTACCAGATGCTTTTGTCCAAAGTGACGTAAAATTGAGGAAAATAAGCAGTCGATTAGACATAAGTGTGGCTATAGGCTGAGCTTCCAATGAATGCCCCAGTACATTTGTAAGGGGTATTGGAGTAGGGGCTGCACAATCACTTCTAACAAAGAAATAGAGAAATAAGAGTATTCAGCTTAACCCTGGGGAACCCACAGGGTCATATTTGACCTTGTATTTCTGCCTATCAAAATAAAGTAAAAAAAAAATATATATATATATATATATTTTTTTTTTCCTCGTTTTTTCATTACATATATATTTTTGTACCATATACAACTCACAAACAAAAGTAAAATCTTTACTTTGATGAGTGAGTTGAATATAAGGCAGAAACGTAGGGTCATATATGACCCCGTGGGTTCCCCAGGGTTAAGTTATAGATATTCCACACAGAATCCAAGGGCCAGTGCTGTATTGTATAAACAAACACCTCGATTGTAGAATTTTTAATTGGTGCATTAATTTCTCTTTTCATTTGTTCATTTTTGTTCTGTGAAAATTACCTGCTTATCTTATAATAATGTACCAAATATACTATAGCTACTACGGAGAGCTTGTTGGTTAATTTAGTTAACTACTGCAACCTATTAAAATTTGTTTGGGTAACACTATCCTTAAAGCAGTCATTATAATGCCTTACACATAACTTCATAATACATTATAATGCTTTCATGAAGTATTATAAGCCAGTACGCATGTTTATAATGCTTTATGAATGTGTTACAAGAATAAGAATAGCTATTATTTGGCTTTATGAATATGGGTTTCGTAGAAAGTTTTACCGTTGTTTGTAATAGTTTGTGGACTCTGGCCGTGCTCTGCTGGATTTTCCTTTAAACCCTTAAGCTGGAAGCCTTCCTTCATAAGAGCTGGCTGGATCGTAGGAATATGCGGCACACTTGCTGTTTCACTGCACCAGAGGTTAAAAAACACTAAAATATTCAACACCCAGATCAATCAATGTTTAATATTTAACCACAAAATATTACAGTGTAATTACCTGAAACTGTAACATCTCTTTGCCATTGGTTAAGCATTTTATAGAAGAGTGAATCTTTGAAATACTGGTTCGTTGTCACAGATCTGCTTGGCCAGAGGAGGACAGCAGTTATCCTCCTTCTGCTCTACATCACCACAGGGGAAGACCAAGAGGAAGACCATACCAGGAAGACACTAAGTGATTAAGCATCAGCTACATCTCGTTAAGTCCTCTGCACAGAAGGTTTCCTCAGCCATTGTTTCCCTTAGAGTTTCTTCGATGATGACCTCATCTGCATATCGCTTATCTGATTGCTCTAGAGCAGGGGTACCCAATCTTATCTGAAGAGGGCTGCTGTGTATGTAGGTTTTTGGGATAACCTTTAGGTCAGCTGTTCAAACCCAGGTGTGAGGACTCTTCACCGGCCCTTTGTGGGATAGACTGGGCACACCTGCTCTAGAGTCTTCATTTCAGCCTTGCTCCTTTTGCGCCTATACTGACCTCATGGGTTTTGTGGCATGATAGGCTCTGCTATTGAGTCCAAGCTGCTGTTCATCCATCCGATGCAGAGCCGATGAACAAAATACCAGACTTTGCTAGCCTTGATGGGATCTAATCTTTGAGCTGCTCTGGTTTTGGACTGACCAGTTTCTATTCCCAAAAACATCGGAGCGCACGGTGTTATAGCACAGACCTGAGCAGACTGTAGCCACCACTAATGCCTTCACTGACACCAGTGATAAACTTTCCTGCAGGCCATCATGCGTTTCAAGTTTATAACAGCGTATAAAGCCTTGCTGTGCTTTGGGCCAAGGGCACTGATGGGTATGGGTGGTAGGGACACATCTGTACCGACATAGTGGGAGTGACATGTGTTTGGAAGGGGAATTGAGGGTTGATTTGGTCCTGGCCAGTGCTTTAACCAAACATGCTCCCTTGACTTTGACATCTTCTTGAACCAGGTATCCTCAACCTGACCATAAGCGAATAAATGTGTCCATAGCAATACTCATCTGTGCCTGTGGCAAAATGTTGTGACTGCGAAAAAGAACAACTATATAAGCTACATTTTTAAATACCATGTCCATGCCAAAAAAAAAGGATGTCAGAATTCACCGTGGTGTTGAGCCCCAATTTGAACAGCGAGGCCTTCCTGTGGCTCTCAGCTCTCTTTGCATAGACTTCATGAGAAGGTCTTCTTTGGAGAATGTTCAGTCTGTCTCCTCATGAGGATCAGTGCTGGATGCTATGCAGCTACAAAAACTCTATGCCAGATCAATAAGGCTTATAAAAGGTAACACTCAATACTCAATACTCAAATAAATGTAAACTAATGCACAGATAATGCATAAATATAAATCCATAGATGAATACAAGTATCTCATGTAACGTTTCTTGCACCACCTACAGTAGCTGCACTCACCATAAGCAATGCTTAATGGAATTCGGTGGAAAAAAATGGAAATAACGTTATTTTCCTAGGACGGTAGCAGAATAGCTTTTAGTGAACTGAAGTTGACTGGGTCACGCTATTGCAATCTAATAGTAAGTCTGGAACATTTGACATTCTCCTCTATAAACTTCTAATGGATACATTAAGACATATTGCCTTCTTTTTTACTGGCCCCAAGCACAGCGTTGTAGCCCTAATGCATCAACGTGCAGGCAGTGTCTCAGTCCAGAGAGTCGTTACTGTGTATAGGCCCCACCGAAAATTACAAACCTACACTGGCAAGTCACAAGAGCGCAGTATACCGGAGTCGAATCAATAGAGGGAATAACTCCATTCTCACCACGTTGAGATTTTCGTTAAACAGTTCATTAGGGAGACATAAAATCTCCACTAATATCCCACAGTAATTTACCTGGGCGCAAAGCGCTCTCTGCTTTATGAGAGAAAGTCATTTGCCTTTAACTTTGTGTGCTGTGTCTTACTCTGTTTATGTTTTCTATCTGTCAATAACCTAGTGCAGTTATTACCAGCACTTAAATATCCGACTATGGTAACAGACACTGACAAAGCCGTGCTAACCATGTGTAATGGTTACTTTCTACATAACACACATATTAATTAATATACATGTTTTTCTTTAAGCCTAAAAACCTTTTTGTATGCAAACTAACAAGGTATCGTATTTTTGATCAGCACATATCCTAATATATCGCTGTTTTAAAAATGAGCAGTAGAAAGGATACAGTTATTGTTTCAGCCAGTCTGGGATCAACCAACCTCTTTCCCCAGGGAGTGTTATTTTAAAGAGGAAAATGGGAATGAATCATTGATGGGAGGAGAAAGAAAAGTTACACCCTAAGGATTTATTAGGCAGTTTTAAGGCCTACTTGTAGACCGTATATACATAATTTAACCAGGTATTTAGAAGCTATCAGTAAAGGATTGTCCACTATCATTTCCCAATATAAGCAAGCACTTTAATACTTTTTCTAAAATTCCTTTTAAGAGCCACAAGAAAAAGACCTCTGGGTGAGAGACACTTGTACACCAAAAAGGGAATACATCCATTATAAAAATAATATAATACAACACACAACAAAGAACAACTAAGTGGATCTGAAAAAACGATGAATTTCCTTCCATATCGAACAATTCAACAAAAGTAGTAGCACCTCTATAAAAGGTACAGCATAATAGTCTGGTATAATGAACATAATCAGCCATTAAAGCAGGCTTTTTGAAGATGGGATTTCAAATGGAGTGCCTCATTTGCATAATTTGCCAGCATCTCATCTTGCCAGGAAATAAAGCCAAATGGCTCAAATAACATATTTGCTAAAAGCGATATCTGAAAATAAGGATAGCCTAATGTTTCCCTACCGCATCATTGCCGTACTTATGAGAATCGCATCGCAAGTAATAAAAGGCATCAATATCAAACGCAACTTTATGAATTTTGCCATCCAAAGTTCGTGCTGAAGCAAGTATGTCAGTGACTTTTATGCTGTTGATGCTATCGCCGTACATACTGATCACATCCAATCATTTTCATTTGTCAACTGAGTAAATTATTTCAGTCGGGCCAATCGAGGCAAGGTGCAGGAGGGACCTGAGTTTGTATCGCAGTGTTTCCCAATCCTGCTCCTGGAGCACCGCCAGCCAGGAAGTTTTCACTCCAGCCTGACCTTAATTAGCATCAGGTGTTTCGTAATGGCCTAATAATGAAGGTGGTCGGTCGTAAGCAGTGTGGGTTTGACCGAAAACTTCCTGGCAGGTGGTACTCCCAGAACGCTGCTCTAAAGTAATGTCTGCCTCTGGCTGAGCACCCACAGGGCTATGGGTGAAATTGATCAAATTGCTCCCTCTGCCAAGTGGCAAGCATTTTCTAATAAGGCCTGCAGCATATATGACACAACAAGACACAGTTGCGTGCTGCCCGTCACCTGTCTGAGCGCAAATGGGCGCTGTGTATCGATAGAATTAACTCAGTGTTCCAAATTGGGTGAAAATGGGGGCTGGTTAGAAGCCCCAAATGATCACGTATGACCAGAAACTCACAATATAAAATAAGGAGCTTTTACATATAACAGGCAAGCACAGACATTATAAATTACCTTTCTCTTCTGAATACGTGCCGAAGCCTTTGATGATAACTGTACTTAAGCCCCAGCTTAAGAAAATTAATCTGGATCCTATAGGTCTGCCCAGCTACATGCCTGTCCCAAAACCGATCATTAAAAAACAAAAAACTTTATTCATATCACCATAGGCTCTGACAACACTGTAGCAATAAGTCTTTGTCATGCACCATACCTCGCTTCACATCTTCTTATTGCGATTGTGTGTCTGAGTTTATTAATCTTAGTGTCTTTTTAGCACTATCCTTTGCGGATTCCTACATCTCTACTTATACTAGAGCTACGCAGTTACAGGTTCTTTCTATTTTGGTTACGCACTGGTGCTATATGGATTCCCAAATCAATGAAAACTGCAAAATGCTATTCTCTTAACCATGGAAACAGCCACCGCACTCAACTGGACTTGAAGTGGCTATGTAAACCAATAATGCCACCAAAGCAAAGCAATTATGAAACCAAAAAGATAATAAATTATAGATTTTCTATACATGGTTACAGGTATAGCCATGTCACTGTGAACATGCCTCTAGGTTCTATACACTTTTATGTAGTGGCTTCATGTATATGAGAATGCAAGGTCACTGCAGTTATTCTGGACCACCGGACATTACATGTTTTTTGTATGCTGTCCTTGGAACGAGTGTTAGCAGCATTGGCCATCCGGAGTGACCCCAGGGTCAGGGGCAGAGAGATGTGCAGGAGATTAATTATGCAACTATGAGGTGAGGAATGCAAAACATAAATAGAGAACAATATCATGCTATTGCACAGAACATAACAAATATTAGAATAGCATCCACTTACATTCTTTGAAATATCAGCGATCATCTGGCCCTCAACTGAAATGGGTAGAAACTTCCCACTAGTCAAGGAAATTCGCAAAATTATTAGGAATAACAACATAATGAATACATTAATTATCCATATCTAGATTCTCTACCAATAACCCATTACTTACTGATATTTCAGGTTTCTCTAGCTAAGGGAGTTTCACTTGGATGGAAAATTAGTTACCTATTCGACTGCACAGCAATGTTCACAGAAGTGGGAAAAATCGAACAAAAAGGCTATTGGTGCTTATATCGTTCTGATGACAGCTCGTGCCTGCATTATGACACCTGGTTTGTAACAAGACCTAAGATCTAATCTAAGAGGCACATGCCCTGTGATATACAGACTGGCACTTGAATGCAACCTGTGTCAAGTAGGACCACTAGGGTAAGTTAATATTGTAAAGGGAAACATCTGAGTATATTAATGTTAATATCAGAAAGAGCCATAATGCAGTAAGTGAGGGTTTTGAATTAAATACAGCAGAGAATTAGAAAAAGAGTACTTTACTCAAACTCACAACTGATCTGCAGATATCTGCTTCTTTTCAATTCCACTTTTTAGGACAGGGATTGTTTTGTGTGGCATGTGGTAGCTGTGTCCGTAGGATTTGCGTTGTCTTTAGTACAGGATTTGGGATATTAATTAAAAAAAATGAAAGGAGTGCAGATGTCGCGGTTTCAGATAAATCCATTAAAATGAGCTTTGCTGCGTCCAGCATCTCCAGGTTATCATTATCAAGGGTACTGGCTCAGAATTACTCCACCCAACTGGATTCTGCGTTTGGAAAATATTGGTTCATAAATACTTAACAGTCCTGAAGAAATTCTGGACTCCTTTTAAAAAATAACAGCAAAATTACGCACATGGGTTGGTACGGTGGTGCAGTGGATAGCACTGCTGCCTCACACCTCTGGGACAGGGGTTCAAATCCTGCCCCTTTGGCATGTGTGTGGTGTTTACATGTTTTCTTCTCCGGGCACTCCGGTGTCCCCCCACAGTCCAAAAACCATGCTGCAGCTAACTGGAGTTACTAAGTTGCCCGTAGGTATGCATGTGTGAGTGTGCCCAGCAATGGGGTGGCCCCCCATCCTGGGTTGTTCCCCCCCTCTTGTCTGTAGCTTCCAGGATAGGCTCTGGCCCCCCTGTGACCCAGAAAAGGATAAGTGGGTTGGAAAATGGATGGATGGAAGTAATACAAATGTCACTGGATAAAACTGTCATTTGGTGAATGAATATAAAATAAAAATGCTTAGTAATAGTATCTGGGGTGCCACTAAAGATTTTGGGCCCCATGAAAGGAAATTATATTGAGCCCCCAACCCAGTTCAATTGAATTATGTTCCAAATATTTTAGGGCCGCAGTCATTCGGGGGCCCTTGGAATCCTCCTGACTCTCCTCCGCTTTATTATATTATATAGTAATAGAGCATAATATAGTATTATATTCCCGACTTCTGCTCTTTGTACAGGAGAGAAAAGAAAAAACAGAGAGCAGTAGAGCAGCGGTGACTTTGCATGGAGAAGTCATTCCACCTGCTACATCACTGGATAAAAGTGCCAGATGGAGATAAAGAAAGCTTGAGGTAGCTACTGTATCCATTTCATAAGTATAATTTTGTTCAGTATTTGAGGTCTGTAATTAAATGGTAAATGGTCTGCATTTATATAGCGCTTTTCACCAAAGCGCTTTACAAATTGCCTCACATTCACCCATCCACACACCGGTGGTGGA
>JAODKK010000093.1:16235439-16255530 GCA_026774405.1 Petrocephalus microphthalmus | reverse complement strand
TCGCCTACCCAGGCACCTCTCCTGCCGTGGCCCTGAGGAGGGTAACCACAACACCATCCTGCTCCTGTTCCTATTCCCGACATCGCCTACCCAGGCACCTCTCCTGCCGTGGCCCTGAGGAGGGTAACCACAACACCATCCTGCTCCTGTTCCTATTCCTGTCCTGCATATTCCTCAGTGCCTTCCTGTTCCTGTCTTGCGGGCCCTGAGGTGCCATCCGGCCCAATTATCCCCTTAGCACCACCCGGCCCTTCTGCTCCACTGGCCCTCCTAAGTCCTTCGGTCTTGTGGTCCATATAGGTCTTGCTTTGCCGGGGTCGATACCTAGCTTCCCAGGGTCCAGAAGACCCCCTGGCCAAATCCTGTTCCCGTCCATCCCGTCCTGGTTCTTATCTCATTTCCCAGTCCCACCTTTAGTTTATCCTGCCCCGTGTCCCATGTGGGCCTCTCCTGTGTGTCTTCGTGGTTCCTTCACCTGTCTATCACATGTGTACGGTATGTTGTCCCCCTCGCTGTCTCTGCCCTGTTCTGTACCGCTAGCACTGTCCGGTGTCTCATCCCGTGTTAGAGTGTCTGGTGTTTCCTGGTGTGGCATGTGTTCCATGTGCCCTGTCTAGACCAGTGTCCCATCTGTCCCCAGCCCTGTCATGTGGTCCCTTTGGTGCCCGGAGGGTACGCCTCAGAGAGGGTACTGTCACCTCCTGCCCACCATGTCCGTCTCACCCTCCTGTTTCGTCCCTGGCACTTGTTTGTCTTACCTTTCTTTCCCGCCCTAGTATTAATCACTCCAGCTTCATCTCAATTGCTCCCTCGTCAGTTTTATTTAAAAGTGCTTCTCTGGCTTGTTTTCCCCAGTCCTGTCATTAACATCGCCTTTGCCGGCCCATGTGCATCCCTGTTTGTATCCCACGCAATCCAGTTTCTTTCCCCATATCCGTTTGTTTGGCATTGTTTTAATAAAAACCATTTTGCTTTACCGAAAGTGCCTTCCCCCAAGTCTTTGGAACTACCGTGTTAAATCTACAACGTAAAATGTATCTAATCTTACTATTCTATGGCAAGAAAACCAACCAGAAAACACATTGTGAGTCTACAAAGAGTGGCACGGTTCAGCATGTCACTGAGCACAGTTGCCAGCAGCAGGCAATGAAATTTGTTAACACGGTGCCTTTTAGGCATGCAAATTAACCATTGCTTAACACAGTAACAGCTTAATTATCCGCCCAGCAATCTGTGTATGCCACAAACACTGAAGGATATCTTCTTTGTCGCCCAATGCTTTGTACCACAGGTGACATGATAGATTTCTGTCCCCTGCTTTTCAGTGGCTTTACAAGGACGGAGTTCATTTTGTTTTTAATTGCCCCCCAAATGGATCCACTGTCCCTCCCACCACTTATGGTATCTAAAATTCCTCAAGGCAGAGTAAAATTTCATGGGTACAGCCCGACACTCGATAACTGAATGGCATAGTAATACTCCCTTGCTGTTTTTAAGCATCAACAGATATCTGGAAAAACATTAACCCAACACGCATGAGCATTCCACTATTTTGCCAATTCTGTAGCCTATCTGCTTTGCAGATGAAGAGATCTGTTGGGACTGAATGTGCCTATGGCCAAAGCCTGACACTGCTTCATACCTTACTCTATAAGCAGCCTGTCATGATTTGTTAATAGCCCGAAGTCACAGCCATAAGCCATATATCAATGTCGAAACATTAAACCATACCCTTCAGCCAGTCAAAATCAATAAAGAGAAGGTACAGAAAATAATAATGAATAAAATACCATGATAAAAAATAGCACTGTCTGATGAGTCAGCAATAGTCCAGATGCGAAGTTCCATGCATGTGGGGCTTCAAAACCCATATGAATACAGACACATCACAGGCATCAATGCCCCTGATTGTTGGTTATGTAAATCACTCCAAAGTCCGGAAAAGTCAATATTTATTATTTCACGCTCTGGCGGCAGCACCTAGGCTATGCGACAGTAATACATTTTAAGATTCTTTTTCCATACCATTGTAATGGGGGAGAGATTCAGAGAGTGCCGCGACTTCTTTGGCAATAAGAACGCGCGAGAACGCAGAGTATAACCCAAACGCAAAAACGAGCCACGCTGCGCGGTCCTCTCTAGCGCCCGGCACGTGGCTCGACATTTCCATGTATCAATTTAGGAAACATTCTCTTCCGAGGCAAGAAACAAAGACAGCACAAGAGGGAGGCGTTCGTGGTCAGTATAAAGGGGGGGGGGATCATGCGAAACATGAAGTACGGGCCACGGAGGCGAACACGAGAAAGGGTCAAGGCATTCGCCCATTGTAATTACAGAGAACCCCTCTGCTACCCCAACGCTGTACGCAATTCCCAGTTTGCCCAGAGCCCCTTCTGTTTCATTAGCAGGCTCCGCCTACTCCGCACAATCATTACAGTTTAATTTTGGGGAAGGAAAGCACTCCGCCAGCGTTCCAGCATCCCGGGAATGAAGTCCTCTTTATTCTCTTAAATAGCACCAGACTTAATGACCCCTCCGATAATTGCACAATGTCAATATTGTTGCATTTTAATTGCATCCCTGCCATGGGCTTAATATTGAGGAATGGCTTTGCAGCAGTGAAAATATATTTGCCAGTTTTCAAATTATGAGAGAGTCCAAATGAGGGACACGGCCATTAAAATATTTTAATTGACGTTGTTTGTATTTAGCCAAGCTGTATTTCCAGTGGTGTTGGCTAGAAAAGACCCTGTTAGTCTTCAGCAAATATCAAAGCCTGCGTTAACATGCTTGCTGATGCGTAAAGGCCCACCAATTAAATTTCCATAGAAAAAGGAAACAATGTAAAACTGAAGTCTTATTTACTCATTTGCCAAAAGCATTCCAGAAAACAGAATGCGGCTTTTCAGGTCTCCGGCTACCAGTGATTGGTTTCTTGCTTTGTCGGTTTTTCACAAAAAAAAAAAGCTAATTAAAGGCAACGTTTTTATTACCTCAAAAAAAAGAAGAAAGTGATAGGTGACATTGAACACTGAGCTCCCGCCCAATACATTGATTGATAACGAATGGACCAATCAATAGCAAAGAATAGCTGCCGGCTTTATTAACATCTCCAATTAGACACAGGAGATGATAGCATTCGCCGGCCACTGTGTGACGTAGACCTTGACAAAGAAAAGGATGTGTGATGTGTTACGAAAAGTAGCACTAACCTCCATTAACACAGCTGTTAATTCAGTCCTAAAAGGATTATGCTGTGTAAGCAGATAAGATGAATGGCATTTGCTCATGACCATATACAACAAGAAGTAACATTAATTTGTTTTCCTTAATTTTGTCCATACACTTGATTCGGCCAAACATCATAATAGTATTACTATTAGAACCAATTAAAACTGCACAGATAATGTTCCCAATTCCTTTAATCAAAGGCAATAATCAAATTTCTTTTATTTACAGCGCAATCAGATTCATTATACAGCTGCTGGACTCATAGTCCTAATGTTAGAAACATTACTAGATTTCTATTTAAAAATTAAACAGGCCAGAATGACACTAAATAGTGATCAGGTACCAAAAATGCAGAATACTATAAGACAAAGAACTTTTAGAGCGTAGCTGAAAAACAATAGTGACAGTACAATGAGAAAATCTATAACACTGACTTCACACTGACTTCGGACTATATAAAACACCCAGAAATAATAGCTTTTTGTTAGCAGCACACACAAGAAAGTTATGCTTACTTGCTATTTTGACCCTATGGCATAAACTATCCAAACTAATTCCCAATGTGAATGGCAAAAACTCTGGCAAATACAAAATAGATTAGGCAAAAATACCCTATGTGGGCTTAATTACACATGTTCTCAGCACCTATTTCAGACTGCTCCATGCAGGCTGACAGCCTGCTGTAAATTACTACATAGCAATAATGTATCCCTATGTTCAGTTTGTTAATTTTGCTGAATTTTTGTTCTTGATAAAAGTATACCAGATAGTGTATAATGTATAACCTTCCTTGTTAAGTCTCTAACATTACAGGACATTTTTAGAAATTCTTATTTTTTTACTCTAAACTCAGAGGACGCAACAGTTTATAAACTACAAACACAAATTGTAAATCAGCCAGTGTAAATGCAAAGGTCTTGATGTAAAGTCTAAGCTTAATCACAGTTAGGGTTTACATAGAACTCCCCAGAGATTATAACATGTCAAGATCCCATATACCATTCTCACAAAGAACCAGCTTTTTTTCCCTGATGGGAGAGGCCAGTGCCTAAAAGCTGCTGTCACTCTTTGGAGAACCTTCTTGAGAAAGATTAAGTTTATACTCAGTGGGATTTTATGAGAGATTAAAGTAAGCCACTGCCACTAAATTAAAATCTAATTTGTTAAAGAAATTTCCAACACATCTTTAAAACATGAGAAAGACAATAGCCTTCAACTGCTATCAGTTATTTTTCACACATTCAATATGCACAATTAACATCCCTTATAACAGCTGTGCCAAAGGAGTTTGTATAAATTGTTGTATCAGTGTAGTCCCTGAGTTACATTGATTCTTATATCACATGGTAACCTTACTAATTTAGCGCTCTGATTTGTAAAATGTGGTTTTGTGGTAAATAATCTAGAAATGTTACAAAACTCATCTCGCATGTTAATTTACTTGTATATCCTGATGGATTTTCTTGTTTTCTAGAATAAGAGTCAGAGACTAGAACAAGTGGACACATATATAAAGAGGACGAAAATGGCCTCACCCAAGGATGAAGGATCATTAACTTGCACTCCACACAACCCCCATAAATCACAGAGCCATCATTCACAGCAGCTGTTAAATATTAATAAGTCCTGTTCACTTCCTCACACACAATATGGCACATTTAACTTTCTTTTTTGAAAGGAGGGACAGCTGAAATATTCACCATCTTTTTAAATTGTCAGCATATAGTGTTCATGTTTACATTATGTGGTGGGAGGTTTACAAAGAACCCAGTGACATGCCTTCACATATTACAAGTAAATACATCTGCATATGAGATACTTTACACTAAGCATCGTGATAATATACTTTGATAATGGATGAATATATCGTTATTGTGATGAATAACTGCTTCACTTATGTTTCGCTAATCATCATATTTCATGTTACACTGAATATTTACATTAACAATAAAGCATAGAGAAGAAAAACATTTTAATACAAACTATATAATTGCATGCAGTCAGCTGTGGATAGCTAATAGACTTTTGTAATGCTTTTCACATATTGACTAATAGTCCTAGAAATATTGTATTACTTCATCTGATTATCATGAGAAAAATCTGTTTCTTAAAAGAGCCATTCTAGTTATGAAAGAGCCATTTAAATCTAATTAACTAGTCGTCGGTCCAGGTTTAATAATGCATAGCTAGTAGTTCCTGGTGATCTTGATGATGTAAATCATGGAGTCCGTGCCTTTGCATTCCCGAAATGTGTCCCCAGAAGCCTCGGAATAGCTGCAGGAGGTCCTAATTAAAAACCTTAAATTATCTTCCGCTGGCAACATGTCGGCTTCAGTAAATTGAACAAGTCTCGTTGTACAATCTCTCGCTAAACTATGTGCCTTCCATGTAGGCCTGCACATGGGTTTTTGGGTTCCTGAAGTTGTAGGAATTAAGAACACTTTGGAAAATGATTTTACTAAACATTCTACTGCTTTATAACACTCTGAAAAATACCACCGCAAATTTAAAATTTCAAATCAAAGCTTTAGCTTGGCGCTGTGAACGCCCTTCAGCTGTTGACCTAATGTACTGTATTCTCCTCTTGGACTTTCTAGTAGAAAGCCAGGAACACATGCAGTGGGTGAATCAAGCTAAAGCTGAAATACAGCTTTAATCTCTACTCTCTACAAATATTTACAATGCTAATTCCTGAACAGTTTTCTAGAGAGAACTCCTGACTTTATCACCTGCGTCTACATTGCAGAAGCATAATAACAATTTTCCAACTATGCCAGCCAAGTGTAATTGTATCAGTTTAATGATGCATAAACTACTGTAAGCTACTTTTCACTCTGAACTAATGATCTGGAGAATTTGTTGTTTAAATGTATCACATATTGCGTCCAAGGGAAAGAAATGACAGATCTTGGCATTAGAAATGAGTGTTGCCATTTTTCATTGATTGCCACTAAAAGAAAATGCCATTGAGCCAAATAATGTTGATTTTAATAGTCACATTATAAAGTGATTACCACTCCAACCATCAGTTCACCAAGTACTACAAATTATTTCAAGGGCCAATCATTTGCACTATTAGTCTATCTTAACCTTCAGTTGAAATTGCATTAGTAAAATGTCGTGTTTAATAAACTTGCCCTTTGACGATTACAGTATATAAATGTAATATATGTATCGCTAGCCACTGAACGTGAATCTGCTGCTCCGGTGTTAGGCTGAAGAGCACTAAAACAAATGTGCCATTACCGCCATCTGCTGGTGAAACAAAATATACCGGAAACATGACGATGTATCGATGATTTAACGTTGAAATGCCGAATGGAGGTTTCTTTTGCCATGGTCGAATTTGCAATATTTATTTTAATATCACAATAATAAATTAAATGTAAAAATTAATAATCAATATACGTAATCAAATAACGTTTTATCATATTTTACATATCTGTAGATATTTCTAGAAATAGGCCTAAATGTTTTCGTTTTGAAAATGTTGGACATTTCTTTACTAATCGCTCACAAATAATAGAAATGATGCTTGTAACAAGCAAACTATATCACCAAACAAAATACGGTTAATGTTTGTCAAAATATTTCTATTTTTCCTTAACTGTTAAAATAGTGCCTATCCGACTGACATTTGTTAGGTGTTTTAATCATTGTTTTGCAAGAATGTATCAATCTGAAAAATAATTTTGCTTTGAATTAATTGTCCAATATAATCAAATGTGACTTCTAGGCTGAGTAAGGTTAGTCTCTCAAAACTGGTTAATTGGTACACTGACAAAATTACATGTAATGCCAACAACTCCAACTTTTGTTTTGTTTAATTATTATTTTCATTTTTAGGGCATCCACAATATACTTAATAACTTTCACCTCTGCAAAGTTTTTCTAATGTTCTTAGTACCTGCATTCCAGCTGTTTCGCCTGCATATCCGTGCTATTTCTTTTCGACCTTTGCCAAACAAAAAGTTCTCTATCTCTAGATAACGGATAATGAACAACTGCTTCCATCCAGGTTTTTATATGTCAGTGTGTTAAGTACGGACTACATCAGGGTCCTGAGGATCTTTTTTTATTTAATCTCAAGTCATAATTAACATAGGCTATCAAATTTAACATAATTTCTATCTTTACTTAAGTTTATTTTTATTATCTTCATCGGGAAAAAGCATTTCAAGCCGAAAAGACACTGAAATTTGCAGTGCTTCTCACAAGACAAAAAGAAAATAACACCTTTATTATGATGCAACAACCCAAAAAGTACATTTTTGCAAAAGGTGACATCACGAATCGCCATTTAAGTTAAATGTTCCCCTGTAATTTTTGTCAACTTATTAGACACCCAGTATAGCTTGGTACGACAATTTTATGTCCTTTATTCCAGGATATAAAAAGTGATACGTGCAGATTTGAGCAGACCACAGATATAGTATGTTATATGAAGACATAAAAAGGATCGTTGCTGTTATTTTACTAAAAAATTAAAATAAATGTTTCACGAGCTGTGTAGAATAATACCTACAACTCAGTTCATGTTCAAACCGCTTGTCTGAGTGAAAAGTGGGTGGATGACGGGACTAAATCACACGCTAGAATCGGAATCATTACTATCAAAGATATTGGCTTCATATTTTCCATTGGGAATGAATTTTCAATCTTATTTTTTAAAACCATTTCAAGATTGATTGTAACCAGATTTTAAGTAGGCTATACCAAGACCACACATAATGTAGCCTCCAATGACAGTCTGTCAATCAGTAAATACGGTAGTAACTACAATGAACACTCAAAACCATCGATACGAACACGCCACCATTAACTGCACTATGCACTTTTTTGCTTGATAATAAATTAGCGAGAAATAACGGTTGTAATTCTGAGAAATTAAGTCGTAATTAATGTGGCGGAAACGGGCTTCCATATATAGGACACAGTGTGAGATTATTAACAAACGATTTTAATACAACCTAGAATATGTTTGCATAAAACTGAATTGGCACAGATTAGCCAAAGTGAAGTTACGCCGAGATGCACTGTCCTGCATATTCCTACTTTTTTTTGCCATTTTTCTTTTCATTTTCACGATCTATAAAAGTACATATTATACGTGAAATAATTAGAAACAGAAGCACGCTGTTTTTAGAAAATGAACAAATACTGTCGACTTTCTTAAATATGTCATTTAGAACGTGAATAAGCCGATTTGTTTTCATTGTTGCACAGCCGCGTGTATTTGTAAATCTACGAAAAACAGCTGATGGATTCAAGCATTCTCCAAGCCACCGCGACACAACCAACGCAGAAACATTTATTTGCACGATCTTGTTGCGATAATTCAATACATTCAGCAACAGGGGGCGGTGTGTTGCTAGTTTCCACATATGCCGTCAAAATTAATTTTAAGAGATCCAGAATAATGCCGGTGCTTTTAAACTTAGTGGAAATAACTTTTCTCACTGGAAGTTACCACATGGTAACAATGACATTTCTTCCTATTTGTAAGCCATCTCCATACACCTGTTAAATAAAGAGCTGTTTTCATTAGAATATTATGAATAACCCTCATATTTATCCTATCAGCATTAAGAAATGCATTTGGTGTCTTTTCATCTAAAATAATACAAAATTCTTATTATGCTGATGTTTATTAATTTGTACACGACTAAAAGTTTAAATGATAAAGCACTTAGCTCTAATTCCTGGTTAAGTAATGTCTTCTGTTTTTTATACTGAATGCATCTCAGCTGTTTGATGTTTTAAAAATAGTTTAAGGTCACAGAAAATTCTGAGATTCTGTTTTGTTCTTCTTATTTCCCTCCATTATACATACCAGCTTATTGTGTCTTTAAACTATTGACTAAATTACCACCTGACTTTCACTTTCAATCTTCTACATTCATTACCCCTATACTGTGACCTGCAGCACACACATAGAAAATGGACAAGGCTTGTTCTAGAATAGCCGCGTATGTGCCAGCGGGTCCCCACACCCATGTTGTCTTTCTACTGTAGCTGTTCAGCCATGGCTGAGTCCTTCACTCCAGCTGCAACCACGGCAAAGAAGAGGCTTGGGAAGATGGATCGGATATAGAGTGCCACCCTTGGGATGGGGTGGGCTAGAAGGACCTCCCTTTTCTTCCTGCTCACCGTGCTCAGAATCTCCTCGGCCAGGTCCATCGGGTGAACTCCATGGGACAGCTGTCTGTAAATGACTGCAATACACCAAAGAAGAACAAGGAGGCATCATTCCTACCATGATGTGATTAGAGTACATCTGGAACATAAAATACAAGACCGTAAATTTTGTTATGGACAGTGGGGACATGTCCCTGGAGTACCATGTGTGTTTTGGGGGTGGGGGGGTTCAGGGCTGATTTGGTCCCTACAAGTGTTGAAACCAGACCTACGCACCTGATGAAATATAGGATATTATGACAATAATTTATTTCTAAAGCCCCAGAACAGAACTTCATATTATGACATTAGCATTAACTGAGATCTCAATTGTGCAAACTTCTGCCTGTTTTACAGGGGTTTTCCCTTTCCTTTAATATGTTACATAGCTTTATGTGCATGTACATAACCTGTAAAGTAATCAAGCCCAAAACACATGTCAAAAGGAGTAACTCTCACCACAGAAACGACTCTTCTCTAATCTGCCTGAAACACCTTTATGGAATTTCAGCCCTTATTTGCAGGACATGGTGAAGTCTCCCCATAACACAATCCTTATTGGCTAACCAGTTTGGCAAGCTGACCAATCAGAGCGCACTGGGCACATCAGCGTGGGGCTTGAAGCTATAACAGTGTTCCAAAGTCTTAGGAAATGAATAGAGATTTACAGTAAAAGAATAAAAATGTGCTTTTGGAAAACTGAAGCATGTAAATATATACTAATACAAAAATAAAAATTTGATCAGTGAAATTGAGCCTAATATAAGTCCTTTAAATAAATATGTGTGTGTCGCCATTGAGTCAGGAGATATGAAATTTTGCACAGAATAGGGCACAGAAGTCCAGCTGTAGTTTGGCAACTTACAGGTCCAGAAGGGATTGTCAGACGGGGAGGACGGGCTGAGCTCCTGGGACGAGGCACTGATGAATGTGTGACCAATGGTGCTGACCGAGATGCCGCTCTCCTCCACCTCAGCCCGCAGGCAGTCGAAGAAGGCCTGCACCGCATGCTTGGATGCGGCATCTCCCAGAAAACGAAAGCGAAACTTCAGGAGCGGTCCAGCAATGGAACATACTTGTTCAGTCTAGTAAAACTGAACCAATTTTGTAAGCTCTACCAAATACATACATGAAGTGCGAAATGGTACAGCCAGTTTGCCCTGGATGCTGTTGACTAGTAAGAGGTGACCAGTCCTCCGGGAGATCATGGAAGGCAGAACACCTGTGACAGGACAAGGGCACAGGTTTAACCCTTTTCCCATGATAATTTCCCCATGTGAAATTTGCCTACCATTTAATGATGCTCTGGGGTCAGACTGACCCCAAATACGGGATTAGGGGTTAATGCTTTGTGACTGACTACATGCGTAGAATGAGGTATGGATTTTGAATGGCTATAATTATTATTCTGATTCTTGGTTTTTTTCTCTGGGAGTGGCATAATTGTGTAATCTAGAAACTTGCACATCCTACAGTTTTAAGCATTTGTAAAGTTGTGTATTTTTCCTTAGGCAAATTGGTCTGAGTGCCTCTACTATGCAGCTCCTCCTGGTGGCTGAGAGTGCACTCTCGCTATTATAAATGAGAGTGCATCCCATCTGCATCAAAATGCTCCTCAAGACCCATGTCCCATTTCGCCGCCTTTGGTCCGCAGACTAATGCTGCTTGACGCTCCCTCCAACTTCAAGAAGCAGCTCAAGATCTGTCTGTTCCACGAACTCGCCTACTAACCTGCTGCCTCTTTACATTCACTGAATGGTCTTCTACTGCACTTCTATTCCATGAATAGTCTTATTGGGTTCCTGCTTTGTTAGCACTTGTAATACTGCCTACACTTGTATCTGGGCCTTCGTTGAGCTCAGCTTAGCTGCACTAATGCCTGATTGACTCTTTGACAGCATGTGTGTTTGCAACGTGCTACGTACCTCAGTTGTGTATTGCCTTGAATAAATGCATCTGCTAAATATGTTAAATGTGAATGTTCCTCAGTCACTCCTTGTTCCCCTGATTATGCCACTTTCTCACCCCATGCTACCTACTTAAGCCGGAAGAGTAGTGAGATTATGCTTTTGCGTGGCTTGGGGTGGGAGGCAAAGAGCAGCCTGACCGCTGTCTGCTATCTTACGGCCGACACACCTGGGTGGTCCCGTCACGTTAAGCCAGTCAGACCCAAGTGATAAGGGTTCCGAGGGGGATTGAAAGGGAGAGAAACCTCATCTAAAGGGCTGAGTCCATACCTCTCACTGCTGTTTACCTTTGCGCTGAGACAGTGTTCTTTATTTACGTCGCTTCCTTAGCTGCGGAAATTAAAACTGTTAAGTGGGCCATCACGGTGCCAGAGCGTACCTTTGGCTAAGGTGACAGGTCCAAAGTAGTTTACGTCCATGATGGTCTTGTCCATTTCCAGAGAAAGGGCCTGCACCGGTGCCTTGACCTTCATGCTGCTGTTGCAGATCAGGACATCCACACAGCCGAAGCATTCGAGGATCTCCGTGGTGACGCTGGACAGACTGTCCATGTCGCTGAAATCGAGCAGCACCAGCTTGGGAGTGAAAGTCTTTAATGGGAAACAGCAAAACAGCAACATCACGAGTTATCAAAACAACATCACTGTGATGCAACGGGATAAAAGTGTATCACAACGTGATAAAAGTAATAAACGTGTAAAAACGGAAGTAGCAGATGGAACCTGCGCTATATAGCATACACTTATTTCTCCACAGAAATTTTGCACTCAAATTTCTACATTTAGCATTCTATTTTTTTTAGGAATTTTAGAATTTTAAAGGAGTTTCAATGAAATGTGACTGATAAATCCCTCTTATGAATTAACACTTTTCCTGTGATAATTTCCCCATGTGAAATTTCCCTACCGTTTAATGATGATCTGGGGTCAGACTGACCCCAAACACGGGTTAGGGGTTAAGCAAGCAATTTATTTCTGTTAGCTGATTTAAATTTAAATCAGTGCTTCAATTGGGACATATTTTAAATAGAACAGTGGTGCAAATTTTTATTGATTCACTGTAGCATTAATTTATATGTTGCACATTCAGCTCTAGGTGAAGTCATAAATGTGAGGTGTTCCATGTGAAGTGATTTTCCAGACTTATAAATATGCAGGGACAGTGTGCTGTTCCAGCGGAAATCCAGCCATTGTTTTATCAGATGTGGAGGAAATGTTGATGCTTAAAATGAGACAGGGGATAGCTGGTCAAGGCTTTGACATGACAAGCATCAAAGATAATGCTGAACCCAAGCAACTGGCTGAGCCCGGCATTGATTTTGGGGGGGGGGGGGTTTGAGTCAGTGAGAAATCAGGAAAGTTATGTAGTTCCGATGGCGCTAGGAGGCCAACAGGCCGGGGCAGCGGCTCGGGGCACACGCACCACACGTGGGTCTGACGCACTGCTCAGCGCGTCACTGAGAGATTCCAGCTTGTCATAGCTCTTGCCGCAGAGAACGAGCCTGGCTCCTCGCGTGTGGAACAACCTGGCACATTCTGAGCACAGAGCGAGAGACAGAGGGAGAGAGAGAGAGAGAGAGGGAGAGAAAGAAAGAGAGACGGGCCAATATTTATTCTGTCACATGAAAGAAGCCGCGGTCCCTAGCTAACTGGAAGCTTGCCATGCCGCCATTGCAGTGGCAGAGGACAGCCCCCCCCCCTACCCCATCCCCCCTCCCCGACTCACAGCTGTGTTTTTGTTTTGTGCTCCTCAGCCCTCTGGGCTGTATACGCTGATGCTGATGACATACAGCAGAGCAAAGGGGGGCGGAGATCAGGGACATGGGGCCAGCAGGGCACAGCACCGCAGGACAGACATTCTCAAACTTAGTCCCGCGAGCAAGAGCGTGGAACCTTCTCGGGGTCCCTGAGCACTGAGTTGAGAAACGTTGCATGGGGGACTTGGAGAGGAGCGGGCATTTGAATGCGGATGTCGTGTGGGGATGGTGATGGCGGGCGTTTGACACATTGTTACACATTGCCTTAATCTCTTCCAGTGTCCCTAAAAATATTTCTATTAAATTAGATGCGAGGTGAGAAGGTGTAGTGGTGCAATGGTTAGCCCAGTCGCCTGGGACCTGGGTTCGAATCTGCCAGGGTTCCATGTGTGCGGAGTTTGCATCCTCTCCCCATGTCATTGTGGGGTTTCCTGCGGGTACTCCGGTTTCCCCCCCACAGTCCAAAAACAGGCTGAGGCTAATTGGAGTTACCAAGTTGCCCATTGGTGTGCCTGTGTGAATGAATGGTGTGTGAGTGCCCTGCCGCATGCCCACAGTCCCCCCGGACCCAGAACAGGATAAGGAATTATAGGATAAGGATGGACAGACACATATATTAAATTCTACATATTTTTTTGTATTGGTTTATAGTGCTATAGAAATAAAACTTAGCCCTAGAGTATCATCAAATCCACATCTCCAGAAGATTCAGGCTCAGCCTGGTGTAGCCCGGTGTGGCTCATCCTCTCTCTCTCTCATACCAGCTCAGGAGTACAATTTATCCCAAATCAATCCCAATATCAAATAAGTAAGCAGTGACGCGGTCCTCAGTGGAATCCCGAGGTGACAGAACCAACATGCACTGATCAAAATTTTATTTTATAATTTTATTACCATGGTATTTTCCTGTTGGAAACCAAACTAGCAAAAATGTCTGTTTTTTTAGAAAGAAATCTTACAAATGTATTGTCCTCAGATAAGTAATTATGTGCCAGCTTCATTCAATACTGGAAAAATCACATCACAATATTTACATAGCAGAGTCGCCTAAGGTAATGTGCTTTTTAAATTATACTACTTGCTGGTGTCACCTGCTATAAAGAACAAATTGTTTGCATAGCAATCAGCAATATTTCCCTCCATATCCTGCAGTCTTAATATAAAAAAGGCATGGTAACTTAATGGTTAAGTTACCATAAATCTGAGCTTTATTGCGTACTGTGTGAACACTATGGAACCCCTGTCAAAGCAATGAAGATTCTTCAGTGGCATAGATCACAGGTTACAGGTTGAGTTTCGGAGTATGAATGTATAGCTCCATTGAAAGTGAGGATGCATGACTATATTTTGAGAATCCGCTGGTTTCTATTGTAAAAAGTGTAGGACATGCATGTAGGGAATATTACCACTTCCCACGCCTGATGTGGCATCTGTTATCACGACCACCTTGTTTCGCACCACAGACTTGGACATGAACTTTTGCACCTCGTTGTAGACGTAATAAAATCCTGCTCCCAGCACCACCAGAATGGGCAGGACAAAAATGGATGTGATTCCCATTTTCTGAAAGTCACAAACAAAGACACGCCGCATTGGTTAGCATGTGTCTTGGTGGGGATACTTCATGTCGCAGATAATGTCAGAAACAAGCAAAGTACAGGCAAGAAGAATTGTCAACAACCTAAGACATGCCATAAAAATGTCAAGGGGAAGGTGGTAGAGGAATGGATCTTGGTGAGCTAGCAGGAAGAGGCCTACCGATCGCATATTCTGGGGAAAGAGTGACTGTCATGTGAGCATTCTTGGAAAATGTAGACAGAAATGTAAATTACATTCCCGGTATATATATAAATATGTGTATATATGCAAAACAAGGAAAACTCATTTGCTTAGGATATTTTCCTAATAAAAAACTTCTTGAGGTATGTAGTTCTCAGTTTGGCAAAACTGATGATATGTAATTAAAATATTCTCAGTTTTTTATGAATATAAAATGCGTCCATTGCACAAGATTATGCTGCGACAACTGTAATTTAGTGAAAAAGACCATATGACATATCATGTATATCTGGTCACACATGAGTGAATAAGAGAAAATCTAAGAAGCAATCCTTCCATTTCAAATGACTTATCCGGGTATGACTATAGTGACCTAGGCATAAGGTACTAAGATTAGGGTAAAGGGACTAACATTAATCCCAGGGCCATCCCAAGCAATACATTATTCTTAGATATCAAAACTCATAAAAATATATAAGATATTAACAAATGACTGTATTGGCATTTAACTGCTCTGTAAGAAGAGCAATACACCATGCCATGTACAGTGTGTCTGGGAGCCGATTCTAAATATACTCTGTCCTAGATTAGTTGTCCACACAAATGCCTAACGTAATGTAGCCACCAGGATACTGTAGGAAGGTACCTCACAAAAAAAGAGCAAGTTCACGCGAAACGGCTTTGCTCATTACCCGCACATCTGTCGCAAACGAAGCCGATAACCACGCCAGAAAAGATTATGAAAACAAACTGAAGCAAACTGAAGGCTTAGGAGTGGGATAGAGGGAGAGTTTACAGTGAGGTCTCCGCGACACAGGGGAGGTCGACACGACACTGTGCCGTGAGGGTGCGACCGTCGGACTGACACAGCTACTCACCTGTCACCTGTGTGATTTGGGATGCCTTACATGAGGAGCCAGATCCAAGCTGAGAACGGTTGCGGTTTCCCGGGTTTAATTCGTTGATCAGGCAGAAGCTCTCCTCTCTGCCCATTCACAGGCACCCTCTGGGCAGCTTCTGGAGTAGCTTGCAGGGGCTAGAATTCTTTTAATAGCTTGCAGCTGAGTCTGTCAGTTTTCATGTGTGACACGTGTATTATCCATAGCATGACAGTTTGTGGCCTACAAGCACAGGAAGAAAGGGGGCGGGGGGGGCTGTGTTTCTTTGTGCGTCCTCAAAATAGATCTTCATGTATCGACTGTGGTACAATGTCACGTGTTCAGAAAGCGACAGGAAGGAACACCAAAGAAAAGGCGACAGAGGAAAAACTGCCTTTAAGGCCTTTCCCAGCAAGGTTTACATGAAGTAAAGGCCCAATTTTGAACTACATCTCAACTTGTAGCCTTTTACTAGATTGCGTTGACTGTACCTTTTAATTTCAAGGTCATGTTAGAAAGCAGCAAATGCACTACATATAAATACTACATTGCACACTCAAGGCACAAAAGAGGTTTAAATATTAACTTTTGAAACATGTTAGATATAATCTAATGAACTCTCCTCAGCCTCTACTCTGTCGAAGCTTATTTGAAGGACAGGTTTTTTTTTGTTCTGAATTGCTTTACATTTGTGGCCATGTGTCTTTGAAAGCTTATTATCCATCCATCCATCTTCCAACCTGGGTTATGGGGTCACCTGGAACCTATCCTAGGCAGCACAGTACACAAGCCTAGCTTTTCAAAGTGTACAATCAATGAGGAATCATCAGCGTCAGCTTTGCCCATTGTCCGTTCCCATCAGGATGCCCATCTCTTACACTTATCACCTTCCAGAAAGGCAAAAAGCGGCCCAGAGCCCTCAGATTGAAAGGGGAAGTCGATTAGCGGCAAATTGCTCCATTTTATTTCTCACAAAAGAGCTGCTCTTTGAAAGAGGTGCCATTACACTGACACTAAATAAAAATGACGTGCAATGGCGCAATGTAGCATCGACAAACAATGTGGAGATTGCATTGGATAAATGGATTGTTTATTTGTTTATACTTTTACTGTTGCTGATTTGTGGTATTCTGTAATAATGTTATTCAGGCCTGTATTATTTTATCCACCTATGTTTGTGTCACTCTAAGGACAGTTGAATTGAGAGCTAGACGATCCAAGCATCTCAAGACAGTCTTCGTAGTCTTGATTTGGTGCAATTACACGGTAAGCAATTTCAAAGAGCGTCAGGAAAATGTCTTTTAATCTCAGGTAACACCCAAATGATACAGTAAAAAGTACAGCATGCTAAAGTATCCTGCAAAACATTGCCTGTCTAGTACTAAGTTATAATGTTGAAAAAGTGTTTCTGATTCTTTTATTAGACTGTAAATACCATAGTATCCAGACACATACAATATGAGCAAAGATGTTCTCAAAATACATCGGTCATTGAGTATATCCATTGAAAAGTATATGTAACATTATTCATTATTGTTCTTTCTGCCACTATTATAAAATGGTTTGTGATTTATTATATACAGATACAACCAGGCATTTATTAAATATTCAATGTCCTTAACACCTGTATCTCACATAGTGGTTGCTATGAACATACGAAATTTCTGAGTAGCTTTCCAATGTTCGTTTAATGTTCACTTTTAATAAAGGTGTGACGAAGCAGCCATTCACGGATTAGGTTATGTATTTACAAAATTCCCTACTGTTTATAGTATTAACAAAGATTGTTTAACTGCTTGCTTGAAGAGCTCCATTCTTCTTTGTTAGTCTGCAATATTTTACTTTAAAATAATCTTTACATTAGCAATGCTACTAGAATAAAATGGGGAACGCGCCCTGTGCATCTTGTTGGACTTTAATGAGAGCCTATGCCCAGTGAACTGGGTTCATATTCTCAGATAGCTGGGGACACTGATAATAAGGCACCGGAAAAAAAAAAAAAAAAATGGACAACTGTGGTATTTTTCCACTTTGCCTGTTCTGGGTTGTTGATGAAATCCCCGATAATCTCAAACTCAATGTAAAAAAATAATAATAAAAATGACAGGTGGAACGTTTACATCTGTTGGTCTGTTTTCCTTTGTCTCAAGAGGACCGTTATCAGGAAAAGAGCAGAATAAAATCATTGTTAGCAAATACAGGATGGAGGAGAGGGACAGCTGCAGGCAGCAGAATGGCCAAGCTGAGATAACAAGCCGTTCTCCTCCTGACTGTATGAAACAAAGACATGCTTGTCAGATATCGCTCCCCTTCAAAACAAGGCTTCACCTTCACTTGAAACGTGATTGTCACATGATTATAAACATAAGGCTCCCTGAATATCATCCAGTAATTGATGGCCTGACTTTTTGTATGACTTGTTTGACAGGAAGGGTTAGAAAAATGCACACACATAAATGCAGGTACAAGCTGTTCATTGCCCCCACTATAAACTTGCTATTACAGAGCCACAGATATTCAAGACAGTCTTACCTTTAGTGTGGCAGGGAGTTCACTCTGCTCATAGATGTTTAACCTGAACATAATAATAGTAGCATTAATCCATTTTCTTCAAGGCCTTTTTTCAAAAGAATTTGATTTAATATACCTGAAACACTGTAAAACCACTTGATTCGTGTCAGGACTCGCCTGCACCTCTGTGTTTCACTTGTTTTAAGCTACTCACCAAGACGTGTCACTATGGGAACACAAACCAGCCAGCCAATGCTAAGCTAATTCCAGGTGTGAGTAGTTGACATATATACTTTAAATGCCAGGAACAAGTATGAACAAGATCTCTTTAGTCACACTCAATTAAAAAACCTGAAATGACATGTGCCAGTTTGTGAGTCTTTTCTTGTTTTTTTTTTTGCATGGACGCCGCAAATTGCATCAAATGAAAAAGATCAGGAGTGTGTCCAAACTGGGATTGGAAGACACTCATAAAATAAGCAGCTGTGTAAACATTTACAACTGCTTCAGGCCCCAAATAAACTAATTGGGAAAAAAAGTCAGATATGAAACTCTTCTTCGTAAGTCTTAGTCATATCTCTACTGAAGATATCCACTGTATTCCTTGCCAGGAATATCGATACGGTACTAAGCTGGTTTTATCACACGGAAAGATTTTGTCCCAAGATACTGACATCATATCAAAATCCCCCCCGGGGTTCTTTGTGTCTCTCGGCATTACGAACCATGACTGTGATCAGTGCAAATGGATTTTTTATTGCAGTCCTGCTGATGACGTGCAGCTGTTTCTCTCCTTCCATCTGACTCACTGGTCTCCACGCCGTCATTGATTTTCCTGGGAAATGTTTCAACCTGGGCACTGTCCAGATTATCTATCACCCTCCCCCCACCGCCACCATCAGCTAAGTCTCAGCAAAAAAAATAATATTCAATCAGCCAGACTAGGCAGGTGCAGCATCACTCCAACTGACTAAAACCTAGATGTCACCTTTAACGCTCGCCTTCTCTCAGAAGACCTTTACTTTGCTTGCTACAACCTGCTAAAAACCTGCTTGTTCCTTTCGTCCCTCTGACCCAAGCCCTGGCTATTGGTTACGTTGGCACGACTATCCGATTACAGCCGACAGGAATTAAAGTGGCCCTACAGAGAGTAAATGTAATGCCATTCTCATGCCCTGTCGTTTCCCCTTGAACATTGTGGTCAGATGAGTTGATGGATAACAGTGCTCATAGATATAGTATCACGAAGGCATGGGTAATACTGCCCTGTGATGATAAATTGTTGTAGTATTGTAATTCTTCCAGTAACTGCCTTCAGAGTGTCTAGGGTCAGGCAGGTAGCAAAGCTACCACTCCTCACCGGTCTGTTTACCTTGTCACCTTGCAGCACATCCATATCCTCCCTCAGAAAGTGAATGGTCTCACAGGCTAGCCAGCACAGCAGCGGCCCACCACAAGCCCCTCTGTAGTACTGATGTTACAGTGGGAATCATCTTCCTTGCATCATGTGACAGATCCCACATAGGCCTCCCGTATTCCCTTTCATCAGCAAATATACCGCCACGGAGGAACCGTCGGGGAATTTCTGCAGATGGGACCGCTCGGAGTGGTACTCGGAGTCTGTGTTTTTTGAGGGTGAGATACAGGATGGTTCCCTGGTGTGTTCCTCACCATCATCTCTGACACACACTCCCCAAAGTCAAGATTGCAGCCATTCAAGCAAAGGCAGTCTACTCCCCCAGATGCTGCAAAAAAATGGAAACCAGAAAAAATAGATATTTAACTAAAAAAA